>JAQFXM010007599.1:0-11667 GCA_034693345.1 Entomobrya multifasciata
ATACCTACTCCCGACTACGAGACTGTTTACACTGATAACTATTTTGTTTCAGTGGAACGTGAAATAACTAAATGTTCTAGAAAAGCGATATATGTTGACGATGAGCGTAAAATTAACTCTGAATGGGAATATCTTCGAAGACATTATCACGACAAGACTTTCTTCAAAGGAAATGAAAGCTTGTATGAAGATTTTCTTACATGGCAGTTCGATAATCCCAGAGGTTCTGGTTTGACTAAAATATTTAGACAGATTTTGGAAAATGGTATATTCCACCAGTTGGAGTGGTTTTATAACAGGCAAGAGTATTCAGGCGAACGGTTACAACATACGAGAAGTAAATTTAATAAGGATTTTGTACCTTTAAAACCACTTGATATTCATTCTAATATACAGACTATATTTTACGTGTATTTGTTTGGAATTGGCGTTGCTATTCTTACCACTGCATCAGAGTGTTTCACAAACTTGGTTGCTCATTCGAAAATTGAAATTTTCAGTCGCATTTCATTTATATTTTATTGTACTTGTTCGGTGCTTAAGCGAATTCAAAATAGGGTTAAGTATATAATGCATGCTGCTTGTAACAAGGATACCGATTTATTCAGAAAACGTTCTACGCATAAGTCATACTTCGAAATTTTGAAACATCTTTACTTCAGATGTGCTAAAATCAAGTTGTCCTTCAAATTAAAATAATTTGGTGCAAATGTTGCTTTTGTTTTCTTCACATAGCATTATTATATAAATGATTGCGGAGTTGCGTAAAATGGTTCCATTTAGTTAAACTGGATTTTTCGTATATATGTCATTATTATTATTGGAAAATGTATGACATCACTGATGACGATATAAAAATCAAAGCGTAGCAATCGTTGCATAAATCTTCCTTTGAGTATTTGCGAAATATTTTAAAGAAAGAGTTTACTAGATACCAGAAAACGACGTAGATAAGTATCAAAGGGGTATTTGGTTTACTTGCAAATCTGTTTGTACATCCAATTTATAAAAAAACTGTTAATTATATAATGCAAAATTCATTTTTTACATAAGAAACAGAGAACTAGGATAAGTATTGAAATGAATTCGTAAATGTAGACGTTAACGTAATGCCAATTTTTATTGTATATATTTCAAGTTGATAGTATTCCAAGCGAACTGCTGAGAATTTGTGTAATTTATCTTTTGTAAAAACTCTCTTGTTAGTAATAAGAAGGCTAGCGAACTGTTTTTTTGTATGCTCTATGCATTCAATTCAGAATAAAAACAAATACATGTATATCTAACCTAAATTAACATATCTGTTTCCTGCCTAAAGAGCAGTAACCTAACGTGAAATTATTTTTTATCAGTGCACTCACATTAATGCTTAAACATTTAAACGATATAATGCTACGATATATAGAAACATGTTTGGTAAGCATACTTTGTTAATCTAAATGGAAAAGTATTTTTATGTGTCCAGAACCAGTGATCTTTGGAATACAATCTGATATAGTGTTGAAACCGGGTTATATAACAACATAGACTGTGTCGCTAATGTCAAAACCATAGTCGACATTGTCAATTTCAAAGAATGATAGACAACCAGAATTTATATAGACATATAATAAAAATAGTTCAATATTAACTTTCAAACGTCTAAAAAGGTAAAATCCAAATAACAAAACCTTAGTTTTAGAACTTCAGGTGTAAGTTCAGGTACCCGTCTTGAATACTACACTTACTTTATTTAAGATAAACCAGATTCGTATTCATAGTATTAATATTCCCTATATTTGCTGTCACATTTATCTCAGAATGCAATCCGAAATTTCACTCCGCTCGGCATGATTTGATGGAAGATTGATTATGCCTTCTATACGGTTTCCATGATCTTACATAACACCTCTAACCTTCTTCCAAATCATGGATGAATTTTATTTTCATATCTGCTATCACACTAAGGACATGTTACATTACTTGTTCAAGCTTAATATAATAAGTGTTACCAGAGTTGGTAATTTTATTAAACCGTAAACCAGATTCATTTTTCTCATACTGAACCATTTTGAAGTATTCAACCAGAAGTACTCGGATACTCAACAAATGTAGAAGCTTTGTTGCTCTTGCTTTCCTTGTTTGAATGATTCTCAATTAAAATATTAGTTTTGTAAAATAAAAAATAATCACCCAATAATACTGCCATGCAAGACACGAAAAATTGCTGACTAAGTCTCAAGTAGAGGTTGTTGAATTATTGGTTTTGACAATGTCGACCATACTTTTTATAATACGGTTGTTTTCAGAATTAACAGCTCCAAAATGTCAAAACTTTGAAAATTTTGATTTTGAAAATGTTTTGGCCTACCGGTTGATCGAATTTTCTCAAGAATAACTTCTATATCTTTCTTTACAAAGAATAAGAGGATTAGTGGACCATATCCTCGTTAAAGAAGTTGTTTACATTGCATAAATTTCTATACAACTAGCAGAGCTTTAATAATTTATTTAATGATATTTCCAAGTAACGTGATTTTTGCAAACAATGACATAAATTTTCATCCTAACTTTTATTACAGTCAACAGTAACTATTTGGATAGTGCAATAATCTCAAGTGTAATTATATATATTTTGAATACGCAATTTCTTTCATCAAAGGTTTTTCTAATCTATAGGTGGCTAATATTGAAATTCCTTGTGATACAATGTTGAAACAGAGTATTCCGACTCCAAGGAAGCTTCAGCTTCAGCCTCTACTGTGGCATCATCAAGTTGTCTCACAAAGTTCAGCCCATTTCGAGGTAGTGCATTTTCCAAGCTCTCAGCGAAAGCAATGTTATGCTTATCTTCCCAAACGCCAGTTATATTCAGCACAACTTTATACACAAAAGTCTTAGTCACATAACCCCTTTGAGCTGATATTAAGGTAGTACCACCTGCAGCAATACTAATATTTCGTGTTGAAATAAACATTTTGTGTAGTTTAAAATTTAAATTTTGAAGGAGGTCGCCAATAGTATTAAACCTGTTGCAATGATTTTTAAGGGTTTTCTGTAGATATTCTGCGTCGTTTTCCCATATGTTCCCCCACAAATTTTTCTTGAATAACAATACAGTTTGTATTTGACAAGACGCAATTCTTGTTACCCATTGCATTTCTGAAAGTAACAAATGTTTTGTGTCATTTCCTGTAAACGTTACGGAAACGTTTTGTTCTATATGCGATTCAATTTTCTCTGGGAAAACTTCAAGAGGCTCGAGTATAACTGGTTCAATGTTTATCAGAGTAAAATTTGTAATATTGGTTATTGTTCCAGATAATCTAAATTAATATGCATATATATATATATTGAATTATACAAGTCACAATAATTAATGAAAATCAGACAAATTATGTAAAATGAATCTAACTTACAGTGGACAGTTAACAAAACGAAAATCAGGCTGCAATGATTTTGGTCTGCTTTTTCCACCTCTACTGGATTGTTCCCCACCAATACAGTTTTCATCCCGATATAACTTGAAATCTATACCTTCTGTAAAAATATATATGTCATCTTTACGCAACTCTTCAGAAATGTTTACACACTTGCATAGGTTAATATACTTAGCTAGAGATTCATGTTCAAACTCTGAATTATTAAAAATGAAAACATTTACTCCTACTTGATATTCACACAGAGAAAACGATTGAAATGAAGGAGAAATAGTAGAAATGTTATGGGTTCTCATGACGCTGCCGTAAAAATCAAACAAACCTGAACAGTCACTTGAATCATAAAACTGAATACATGCATCTATTGTAACAGATTGTACTTCAAAACTTATTTCAGGAACAAGCATGCATTTAGTGCGCCAGTATATTCCTGTGTAATTTGTAGATTCTCCTTTTCCGTTCAACTCACTCCAAAACGTTATATCCGAAAATATTTCCCGTAATATGAGCAAACTGAGAAATAAAAGCTTCGGATACGTGTAAAAATGGAACATTTTGCTGAACAAGAAATCGATTGCACTATACAACAGTCTACTTTGGAGAATTACGTGGAACCACAATTTTTTACCTAATGTGAAAGTATTTGTGTTGTAAGCTTTGTGGTACTGAGGTGATTGATGTTGTTTTCAAACAAAAACCACAAAACAAATAGCTGTCAGAAATAAATGTTCAATAAGTGTATACCTTGTAAGAGAAAAAACGCCCACTATTAGTATACAACACGCAAAAATTCTCATTTCTTCCAAATACGTTTCTTCTAAATACGTTTATGCAATGTTATGCATGCTTTTATTATTTTGTGCTGCCATTAAAAGTTTATCAACGTGAACTTGATCAAATAATATACAATATTTGGCTGTTATCATAAAATATGTTTTTAAGCAATCTGTCCCGTTCCCACGATATCGAGTTCGATAAACATTATTTATTTTACTTAAATTCTGCATGTTTGAAAATCCATTACATTTAAATGCAAAATCAATTTTTGTAAAATGTAGGGTATTGTATATCTTTAATGTATATATTTCAATTTGATAGAATTCCAAGCGCACTGCTCATGATTGATATGCCTTATCTTTTGTAAAAATTCTATTGTTAGTCATGCGAATGTTTGCCAGATGTTTGGTATGCTCAACGTATTCAATTGAGAATATAAAACAAATATATGCATATCTTATCTAAATTAATATATTTCTGCAGCTTAAAGAGCAGTAACCAAACGTGAAATAACTTATTATCAGTGCATTTACATTTATGATCAAATATTTAAACAATAAGATGTTTAATGTTCAATATGTTAAAGTGTTAAATAAAAACATGTATGCTATGCATACTTTGTTAATCTATTACGGTTGAATTCATTGCTTTGGTCTAACTCTCAGACCCAGGTTTTGAATTCAGCCTTTATAAATGAAATATTATTTTCATAGATCCGGAAACAGTGAACCCTGTAATGCAGTCTGATATAGTTTTGAAACTGGGTTTTATACCAACACAGAAGCTATAGCTTCAGCCATAACTGTTAAATCATCAAGTATTCTTACAAAGGTTAAACCACTTTGGGGTAGTGAATTTTCCAACTCATCAGCACCAACAGTAATTGAACCGTTTCCCCAAATTCCAGTGATATTTAAAAATACACTATATTCAAAATAATTAGTAATGTATCCACTTTGTGCATATACAATTGTAGTATACCTCCAGCATCCACACTGCTATTCTTGAATGAAATAAATTCCTTTCGTAACTCAAAAACCTGTTCCCCATGCAACTGTTCAGTGAAATCCTTTTCCTAGCAATGACGTTCAAGAAACTTATTTTGAAACTCTGTTTCATTTTCCCAAATGCTATCCCAAATACTTTGATTTAGCTGAAGCGCATGTTTAGGTCGCAAACTTCCAACCGCCTTGTCCATTGGAGTACTTAAAGAGCTAAAACTCGTATGTCCTCTCCATTGAATGTTCTCGTCAACAGTAACACCACCAGCGTAATGAACCGAATAAATTTTATTGATCCTACTTCCATAAGTTAATAATAACTGACCACATGTAGCCAACATCGGAAAACATTTTAGTATATTTTTAAATTGCTTACTTCAATTCGCAAAATTACTATTCGAAAAAGTTGATCCAAATGCTTTTAAATTATACGATAAAATTTAGTCCTAGATTATTACAATACCATATTTTCGTCATTAAACTAACACTTAGTAGCTATTGTAGGGTTTAGTTTATTACCAAAGTTAGCAATATCTAGGTAATTGGTATTCTAAGATTATACAATATTTCTACGACACAGCATAAACAAGCTAAAAAACCAGTTTCCAGCATAAAAGAAAATATTAAGAAAATCGATCTTGAGACTGGTTTATTGATATTTTTAATTGGTGCATTATAATAGTCGTGAAATATTTTGTTGGACATATTCACCAGCTTTATATTTGACCGCACTTTTCCAAGATTTACGAAAAATATTTCGTCCCACCATTCCAAAATTCCAGATGATTTCAATCCCCCAACCCGCTGGTATATAAATTTAGGTGTCCACGTATAAAATGTGTATCCAACGTTCCGACTACATAGTTTTTCTTTTCCGACGGAAAGTTTCTCTATCCCTTTATGCCTTAAAATTATTTCCCATTCTCTAATTTTCGCATCGTCATCCAGGAATGCAGTTTTGTTGCAAGTTTCTAGTTCCAATAATATTGAAATTTCGGCAGCTTTATCGTTTATCATGGCAAAACTCAAATCTGCATCATCTATAGACATGTTTTGAACCAAATGTTGTATTTTGATTAACTCGACAATTTTAGGGAGATACTTTGTCCATAAAACTGAATTATTAAAAATGTTTTCATACATTTTAGATTCCAAAGTGTAAAAATACAGGATAGTATCCAATAATTTAGACCAGAAAAACACCACCGATAGATTACCCAATAGACTGTACGTCAAATGATTTCTGTACTCTTGAGTCTTGGATTCCACAGCCTCGTCTACCCAAAACTGCTCATCATCTTGTTCAGTTGTTACAGTATAAGGAATAGAATACACGACAAAGTTAGCATCAACAAGTTGTTCAAATGTTTCTAAAGGTCGAAACAATTTCGGAAGCATCATCTCATACATATTGTCATTTCTGTAGGCGTTACTTAAAATAAAAGAACAAAAAAGTGTAGTTCCTGCCAAAATTTGCATTGCTTTGTTAATGAGCTCTTTTGAAGCATTCAAAGAATGCTGTTCCATGAATATTTTTCCAACAGTAATAACACGTTGGCATAGTTTCTCCATTGTTTTTTTGGGACTACAATCCTCCGTCATAGAAAATAAGGACCATTCAAGAGGAACAATTATAAAAAATAGGAGCACTATTGCAAACCAAGTTTCATTTTGAAAACTTGCAATAAAAATCTTATAATTGTCCGTTTCGAAAAACTGGTCACCACAAGCTATGTATCTTGTTTGTGTTGGTGGATGACTAGTAACAAACCAATGACTATCAAATTCGTATTCCGAATAGCTGGATACTACGAAACCGGGAAAATTGTCATTTCGCGAATAAGTGATTTCATAATTGTGGCCTACTATGTACTGCAAAACTACTTTACTTTTTAAACACATTAAAAGCTGATCGATTGAGTAAAGATGTACATCGCTGGAAATTAATATTACATCGTTGCAATCACGATCGTTGCCAAAAAAGTACTTTGGGGTCCACAAAAACGATATATTTGTTTTCGCAGGGAGCTGATCATCAAAAAAGTTCTGTAGTTTATTCAAGGTTAAAGAATATAGGGTACATTCGAATACCACATTCACGTTCCGATCCACGTAATTCCCCGATGGCCAACTTTTTGAAGGCGAAAATAAACGTAAGTTTTGCTTGGAATTTTCTTTTAGTTCAAGACTAACAACCAATAACACTATATTTTCGCCTACCTGGATGCCAACTTCTGGCCACTTTTGGGAGAGCATATCTAACACCAATTGGTGGTTATTCTGTTTTTCTTTTGTTATCACCATACCAAGGACCTTATTTGTGAGTGCGTCAGTGGTTGCGTCAAGACTGTGTATCCACAATGTATTTAACTTTCCAAGAATATGAGAGGGTAATAAATAAATGTATTGCTCCATAGTCCATGGCTTTACATAAGCTGCATAATTGATCAATCTAATATGTGTACAAATGGAATGGGAAATATCAAAATACTTTGACAAGCAAATCTGAGGTTGGTTTTCGGATAAAGCAATCAATGACGCGTTAGTGTTTACTTTTGCAGCTAATTCTACAGGCACATGTTGAACTTCTTGCGAATATTTGATTCCAACAGGATAAAGACGACTTAGATATATTGGTATTAGGGAATGCGATATATCCACATAGTTAAAAAGGGAAACAAACAAAAAACAGTTGTTACAGTTTACAATAAATTTATCTAAATCTACATGATGAATGTTGGAATGTTTAGAGTAGGCCAGTAGATAGGGATTTGACTGTTTTAACGGAACTAATTCATATTCGTAATATAAAAACACTTCATTAATTTTGCAACCAAATATAATAACATTGATAATGTATAAGCTCCACAACATTTTACAAAATTTGAATTTATTAAATTGGATTAAGTTTGAAAATGCTTCAAAAAAATTACTTATTATAGAGCTCTGGCAAAATATTTTAGTACAGGGTTCACGTCTTTATGAAATCGAAATAAGTTAGTTTTAAACGGTTTAAAACAATCATGGCAAAAGAAACTTCTTGCATTTTAAATACGTATTGTAGAATGTATATATATATATAAATGCATGCGTATATAATTAAACGCCCATCTAGAATGACACATTTGTGTATATGCCACTTGTGCTTGGTTTAATTGACAGATTTTCAGATATAAATGTTCAATTTTTTTTGAAATACGCTACATTATTACCAAATCGTATTTTCACTAATGCGACAAAAAGTGGTCATTTGTCTTTTTCCAGTCCTTAAATATATTTGCTGAAGCGTTAAAAACGTTAAAATAATCAAGAAGGTTTGTAAGCACTTCAAAGCTCATTTACCATTAAAGAAGTGCCAGAGGCCTTTATCAATAAAAAGTTGAAGATGTGACAATGGTCGTTTTAATCGTTATTAACGTTTTCGTAGAAAAGTGGATTGGAAGGGTTACGTTTTTGAAGTAATTGCAAGCTGTGTTAGTTTTAAGAATGTTGTGTAAAAAAATCTCCATATTCACATTTGTTTTCCCACCGACTTTCCTGAAACAATAATCCAGTTTGTATATTATAGGATTCAAACCTTGCTACCCATTGGACTGCTGAAATGGGCAGGGCCTGGGTATCATTTCTTCAGACGTTACGGAAACGTTTTTTGGATATGTAAGTAAATTTCATTTGAGAATATTTCAAGAAGCTTTCGTGTAACTGCTTGAATGTTTATCAGAGTTTTGAAATGTTTGTTTTTACTCGTGTAATCTAAATTAAAACGAATAAATACAATTATAATTTCTTAATTAAAGACAAGAAAAAACTGATTAAAAATATATGACCTACGGAGGACAGTCAACAAAATAAAAATCAGGCTGTAATGATTTTGCAGGTTCTTCCTCCTCTACTAGGCCATCACAATCCAGTCCAGTTTTCATCATCCTGTGATATTATTTTTATATCTTCCGTGAAGGAAAAATATGTCATCTTTTCGCAATTCTTCGGGAATGTTTACAAATTTACAAAGGTTGACAAACATTGCGATATTCAAACTTTGAATTATTAAAAATGTAAACGTTTGTTCTATATGTTTGAAAACTGAACGTAGAACACGATTTATAGTCAAGGGAAACATTATAGACGACGTATATTGCGAAGCTACCACAAAAACTAACACAAGCTGAATTACTCGCTTAAAGGATAAAACTCGATGCATAAATCAATTGTGATCGAACGGATTTTATAAATTATTTGAGGAACAAGTACAGTCTAGTACCACGTGTCTATATAGACACGGATTTTTTAAAATTTACGTGTCTATTTAGACACACTACGTGTCCATATAGACACGTTAGTTGAAACAATATTATTTCTTATCTGAATTTTACGTGTCTTTATAGACATAGTTTCATGGTACTTTGGAAAACAGTTTGTATAACAAAAGAGGAAATGATAATTGATATATCAATACATCAATTGATAATTATAGTTATATTTAATTATAATGGGCGTCGAATCAGCAAAGTATGGTGGTTTCGTTTAATCAACATTAACTCATACAGAAAAACTTACAGTGGTATATCCAAAATAAGCCTGTAGCTTTGGTTCGTTACTATGAATATTGTTGAATTATTTGACTTTTTGTCAAAGTCAAACTGGTTGTCAACATTATTTGTGTTGATTTATAAGGTAATAGTAAAAAAGAAACCTCATATTGACTCATTTACTTTACCGATATTAACTTTTTTACGTAGTAAATGGATGTTGTTCTTTTTATACGGTGATTAAATGACAACTGGCTTATTTAAAGTATTAGCAAGTGTAATCGATTCTGCATATATTAGCTTATTAAATACTTTACATGAATTCAAGCGAATAAATTAATAAATTATGAATAAAATATCATATTTGCCTAATTCTATTTTTTTGAATTGTCAATTAAGCATTAGTTATATAAATAACTGCTATTAGAGGTGTAAAGGACTATTCAATAATATGAATTCACGCTTAAACATCACAAATTAAATTTTAAAAACCAAAGACTAAAATGATTCATAGAATTTTCAACGGAAATTGGTTGATATTTTTTCTGGATTTGTATGGACCTTTTTTATGTCTAGCTGAAGACACTATACATAGAAGAGTAAATGATTTACCAGTTCTGTTCATAGTTAACTGACTCACAAATACTTTCTTTAGTTTCGGGTGGAAGCTCAGGAGTAAAGCGCAGAGATTTAAACAAGCAAACTTCAGAAATTTAATGATGTTTGAGGTATACATCAACGATATAATGGAATGTTTTCATAATATATTAGTAAAGTAGTAGATATTTGCGATGTAAGTTCGCATACATAAGATAAAAAGTTGTGTGACAACCTCTTTCCATTTCTAAAAACATAAAGCGTTCAGCTACCATAAATTGGATTTTATCACCACGAAACAAAAACAAACAAAAGCTATTAACCAAAATAATTAGAAAAATTGATCGTCAATATAGTTTATACTTTTGTGGTTTATAGTCAAATCGTAGGTTTTGGCTGAAATTTTACACATAAAGTAATCGTTATCCTTAGCTTAAAGTTATATTTCAAAGAGAAGTTTTGTTTGATATTCCAGCCCAATTCTCCAGTCTGAATCGAAGTTACCTACCACAGTTTCTAGGATTGACAAATAAACAATAACGGCGTTATAAGCTCAGCAAAAAACTTTGCCAACTTTCGTCATCAAATAAAATAGTATTAAGTTTTCAAAAAAGTCTAAATTATGTATCCCATTCCGCATATACTACTGGTATTACACATAATATCACAAACAAATTCCTATTACAATTACTATATCAACGTGACAAGTTTAACAAACGTGGATGCCGAATCCTTTCGTCAAATATATCTTGACACAGATTACCTACTCTTAAACAAATTTACGAAGTTTTCATTGAATAAAATGATAAAGACGTACAAGTGAGCAACATTTTTGGGCCCGTACCCACCAATTTTCGGACCTGCTCAAACAATCAAAATTTGATTGGAGATCAATAGATGGTTAATTAAAAAGGGTAAATACGAACTTTTGGGTTCCAACTCCTCAAGGCGTGGGTGGCAGAGGTCCATGACCAAAAAATATTCGAAAATCGATTTTTTGAAAACGAATGAAGATTAATTCCTGAAACTTGGTGGGTACATTTAAGGTAACAATAGGTGTCATTGACCATAATATTGGCAAAAAACCTTCGACCAAATTTTTTTCATCGAACTTTTTATTTTTTATTTATTTGTAAAAAATGTTTTATGGATGATATCGAAAATCTAAAAACCCGACCAGAAAGCATTTTTTGTGCTCTATCAACTGATACCAAAATCATTAAAAACAAATGCAGCATGGAAGAGAAATGTCAATTTTTGTAAAAATTGGGACTTGAAAATATCACATTTTTACATTTTTGAGAAAATAGTCTTTAATAATTAATTGATGATGCTTAATTTAGG
>JAQFXM010007600.1:0-11666 GCA_034693345.1 Entomobrya multifasciata
TCGGGCAAACTGATATACGCTCAGGACTAACTGATATACATATGGAACAAGTAAATACACGATTGGGGCAAGTTGAAGTACGTTGGGGTCAAGTTGATACATGTTTAGGGCAAGTTGATATACGTTTGGGGCAAGTGGATACACGTTTCAAGCAAGTTGATATACGTTTGGGGCAAGTTGATATGCGTTTGGGGCAAAGTGATATGCGTTTGGGGCAAGTTGGTATGCGTTTTGGCAAATTGATATGCGTTTGGGGCAAGTTGATATACGTTTGGGGCAAGTTGACACACGTTTGGGGCAAGTTGATATACGTTTGGGGCAATTCGATATACGTTTGGGGCAAGTTGATACACGTTTGGGGCAAGTTAATATACGTTTGGGGCAAGTTGATACATGTTTGGGGCAAGTTGATATAGGTTTGGGGCAAGTTGATATACGTTTGGGGCAAGTTGATATACGTTTGGGGCAATATATACTATATTCGGGGCAAGTTAAAAAACCTTTGGGGACAGCTGAGACACATCAGGACCATGTCCAGAATCGTTTATGACAAGTTTACGGATCATTGGAGTAAGTAGAGAAATTTTTGTTTATGTGGAGAGGGAAATGGGCTTCGGGTACTTTGGTCGGCAGTCGGGAGAAGGGGCGATCGGGAGTCGGGAGAGGGGGCAGTCGGGAGTCGGGAGAAAGGGCGTCGGGAGTCGGGAGAAGGGGTTCCACCGGAAATAATGACATAAACAGCTTAAAATTTACCGTAACTGTATTGAATTATGAGTGGAGTGCTATCTTAAAATTTCTACACTATATTGCTTTTAGGGAAATTTTACCTATAATTTTAATTGCATCAATTTTAATTGCATCAAGTTTAATTCGATCAATTGTAAAATTCCGTCTATTGTGACTGTGAAGATTTGTTGTTAAAACGTAATTTTGAATTTCTGCTAACAAAAGCTTTATAATAAAATCAAAGGTAGAATAAGTGGCAGGAATGTTAGATTCGAATAATTAATACAGAAATTAAACCAGAGGAGATACATACCGTAATAAAGTAACTAAGTAGGATGGCTATATGTGTAGTTAGATGCTATGAAGTAGATTTTTTGAGACGGTCGATCCAGCTAACAATTTCCAAAGAGTGAAACAGAGTTTCTAGAAACAAAAAAGTGAAAATGCTAGGCATTACATCCTTTCTCAATCTCTGCATCGCAACCTTTACCGGAACAAAGAAAATAAATATTTCAGACATTAGTTATTGTAAACAAGCTAAATATAAACAACTAAAAAGGGGAAATATGGAAAGTAAAATAGTTAAAAAGTCTGTTCACTACTGAAGGTTGAATATCGAATATGATTACAAATAGAAGATAATACATGGAAAGTACGAAATGCATAATTTGTACAATAAAAGTATGATAAGTATCAACAAATTAAAATGTTCATTAATTCAGCAGAATGTCTTTGTCTAAAATTCCAAGCAACTACAAAATCTGATGCATATAATTTTTGCTGTACCTGAATTATAATGATCGATAAAATATTGGTGATAGTGATACAGTATGAAATTACTTACTTATTAATTTATAAAAACCACTATAAAAAAAAGTGTTTAAAAGTGCAATATCCAGGAATGCCCATAAAAAATAAGAAACAAGCCATCCGTAGATGCTTTCTCATAATGCGGCGGTGGAAATATAACAATTAAGCAAATAAAAAGTATTCGGTGAGGTTAGAGGTAAACTAGTTATCTTATGTGTATTATTAGTGAAATTACCGTTTGAATCGGCTTTATAATTCACGTAATACAGATAATCACTTGACTACGAAACAGAAGAATATTATTATGTAAGGTGTAAATGATTAAAGAGAATAGGGAAGTGTTTGCTATATTATTTATGTATCTTTATTATATTTATATCTCAACTTACAAACCAGGATTGCAGGGGCAGTCACTGGCTCAAGGGGCCAGGGCCCCACCGGGTATTACAATACAAGGACCCGGTAATTGACTGGTACACCAATATTACAAGGGGCCGCCGCTGGTACAAGGGACCAGGGCCCCACCAGGGTATAGATGAACCACTGGTTATTTGAGAGAGGTTTATTATTCAGAAACCCGAATCCAACTGAAGATGATAACTTCAGTCGTGAGTATTTATATGGAAAGTAATTCCATTTACAATGTGTATCTTAAACATGTAACCTTGTAAGGTACCCGAAGATTACATAACAGGAAATTATATAATAATAACAGGATATAACGTCACCCGGAAGATCCGGTATTAATTACATTGACGTCATTACTGACCTTGAACATCTTCGCGATATTAAGTAACAAGTACCGTGACCGGAAGTACCTAATTAAACAGGTTTTATAGTTGCATAACAATGCACGTCATATATGCATGTCATCGTCATGATCAACCTTACAAAATGTTCTGGAAAATACCATTATTACTATTTTATACAAGAATTCTAAAAAGTACAAGGAATGGTAATTATTGCTAAAACGATAATTATTACGCATGCAATAGAATTCGTTCTACAAAATTTATAAGGTACCTTCATACTACTAATTATGCCAGTATACAATTTAGACTTTGAAACATAGACGCTAAACTGAACTTAGTAAAGAATTCTAAACGGGTCAAGTGTCCAAATGTACCTCTACGTAGGATAAACTGAACACGTTAATGTAATGAATTCACACTATGTCTGAGTTCGTAGGTAAGTCATGTTTTTGGCATTAGTTTTATTTTATGCGTAATCGAATGCATATATGTGTAGATGAAAATGCCAATTACTAATTACAGTTACTTTCGATGAAGCAATGATGATACATATGTTAACTGTAAGCAAAAAAGGTCAAAGTCAAAGTGCAATGTCTTGAAAATTGGTGCAATGTACAATGTCTTGTTCAGAAAGGTTTCACTTTTGAACAAACTTCTTTGAGCAGGAAAATCATTTTGAAATTTTACTGACATCCAGATTTTAATCAAATCAAAGAATCTTGAAGTTTAAGATTGACGCTGAAGATTCGTGCAAGATTGCAATATGCAAATGCAATATCTTGTAAAGCAAGGCTTCGTGTAAAGGTGACTGTTGTACTTAATAACTGGGTACATACAGTCTAGCTACTGAGACGTGGCGTGATGTATGTTGGTGGTAGTGTGAAGTACGATAAGCTACAAACCGATTTGTTCCAATTTCGAGTAATATTTAAGTTATATTATATTATTGAAGTAGGGGTTTTAGGCAACGCTGATTGAGTAGATGTATACGCTTTGCTATACGCTCGATAGTTTAGAAGTTTGTGTAAGAAAATGATTGATAGGAATGAATATTTTTAAAACATTAAGCTGACACATTCCTCCATTTTTACACAAATCGCCGATTTTGTTCAGGAAGCATTACGAAAAAATACAACTGTAGATGTTATGCCTTACAAACAAATCCGAGAAGGGAGCGAACCATATATCATACAACTCCACCCTTTTTGTTAACTAGCGGAATTTTTGGTAACCAAACTGATTCTAGTATGATAAGCGTGTAAGCCCAGAGCCTCTCCTCGATATGCAATTAGTGTATAAGATTTCCAATTACCTCTATTATGGACAATTATTGTGACATGTAACAACCTGACTATGGTTTTTCCTACGGTGGAGACCGATGAATTATGTTGAGAATGGGAATATTTCGAAATATGAGATATGAAATCTTTAATCAACGCCTCAAAACAAATCGCCCACACTCTGTTTCAAATCCGAAAATTCCAGTTCAGTTCGTATCACGGGATGACTAGTCAGTATATGATGCAGTAAATAACTCACAACAAACACAGGCTCATTTAAAACTCAACAGTAACTTTATTTCTCCATTAACCCACGTCGTTAACAAATTACAGTCGCAAACTGCTGAATCAAATCGGTCATCTTTTACAATTTCAATAAATGGGGAAGGTTTTTCATGAGTGGCATGGAGACTCCGACGACCATCATCCATTACAAATTTCACCAACAGCTTCATTGATCTCTTGTTTAATTGTAATGTCAGCTGGACAGATAACTGAACAAGGTTTAAATTCCTAGTGGAAGTAACTTACCTACGTAAAGTGATGATGATGAAGTGAAGTCATTTTAAGTTTCGGCTACAGTTTTCTCCCACTTTTGTCGACTTTATCCAGCATATTAGTATTGTTGTCTATTAGATACAGTATTAGGTTGTCTGTGAATCCACTTTATGTGAGGCATCAATCGTGACAACCTTTCATTAAACTGGTTATAATTTTTTCCCTTAACATAAGTAGATTCACATCATTACTGAAGCAATCAAATTAAATTTTTCCAGTGAAGAGACGAAGCATTTTAGACTGTTTTTTTTGACAGCATTACAACTGTTGAAAATGGGATGATTTCGAAATATGACTGATGAAATCTTTTATGAACGCCTAAAAACAAAACGCCCACTTTCATTAAAATCAGATAAAAATTCCAGTTTATGTTCGGTCACAGGATAACTAATTAATTTAGATGCAGAATAAACAACTCACAACAACTTCAACTTCATTACAAAATTAACTGCTATTTTTATTTTAGACAATTAACTTTAAGGCGTTTAGCCAAAGAAAATATTTAATTAGCAGGTTTACAGCGTACGACAAGTTTTATGCTCGAAGGAGAGGCCCTTGTACTTTAGAGAGTCACAGAGCGAGTGATAGGATAGTGTGGTGGTGTATCTTACACCGAATAGAGAAGGGTGCTGCTAGGGTGAAACGAGGTTGCAGCAATCAACAGCAAGTGATACACCGGTACGGCTAAAGTGCCACAACGAAAGAGAGATACACCGGTGCTGCTAAAGTGCCACAACAGCAGGGATAGATACAGAGCAAAAGCTGCTTTGTGGATGAGAAGTGAGTTGTAACCTCGTGTGACTCTTCTAACTTAAACTGCCGGGTTCTCACATCTCAAAAAAGGGGTTATCTAAGAAAAGCGTTAGAGTACATTTTGCGACAACAACTAGTTGCAGGTGTCTCAGTTGAGTTTCATAAAATGGTTTGATCACTATGTCATGAATATTTTCGTCCATAAGTACTCAGCTTTTACTCTTATTGTAAAGTATTCAGTTTGTCAAGTTTGGGCGAATAAATTGTTTACATCAATAAATTAGTAAACTAATCAATAAATAATTTTAGTATGAATTTCATTGAGTTCATATACTCAATCAAACGCATTTATAGAACAAAGTATGAAAGTACGTGAGTCCTGTGCTGTCGTGTAATTGGTCGGATTAGACGACTAAAAAACGTGTATGGAGAACGAGTTCGGCCAGTTCAGCTAAGCGTGTAAAGCAGCTTGTTGTTCTTGTAATTAGAATACAGTAGCAAATCTGAAATCAGTCGGCATTTGGAGCTTGAGAGCGAAGGGGAAACAGTTTGTTGAAGACTTGTGATTTTGACAGGATTAAATTTGCAAGTATAACACTATATTTTATTGAAATTATTTGTGTAGTAAAGAATTAGATTGAAAGGAATTTTATTTGTTTAATTTATAATTGTTACTTTTCAGTTGACCTGGAAACAATGGAGACTGGCAGGCCAGCTGATGTAGATGACGAACTAACCTTAAAGCAGCGGATTGAGCCGATGAAGAAAAGATGGAAAAATATAGAGGCAGTTATAAATGGCGGGAAAACTTCAAATGATAACCCCCCAATTTCAATGGCTACGGTGCCGGTCCCGACGACCTCAGCTAGCTTTAGAGCGTCAACTTCTTCAGTTTCCGTTGCCCAACTAAATAAACCGATAACTCGGTATAACGAAGTGGCACATGTCGCTTTAAAAAAAGCTGTCGACTTAATTGGTTGATCGTGCAAATGCACAGCTTTGACGTCGTCACGACAGGTAATCACGTCGATATGTTGTCCATAAAGTCTCTCTGGGGACGGAAGGGTTAGGCCAGGTCAATTGAAACGTTGTATAATGACGTTTTTATATAAGGGCTACTTACCCACCAATTTTGAGCCCACGCTGTCATGTTAAATATTTTTGATCCTTGACCTAACTTTGACCTGGGTCGACAGATTTGACCCAAAAACCATAGGTATTGCCCTTAGTACTATATTATTATGCATATCGATTTTCAATGAAATCGATCGGGGAATTTAGACGGGAGACCGTGTCAAAGTTTTGACCTTCAAAGCTCTCTGGGGTCAAAACGGTTGGGTCAAGTCAACTAAAACTTTGCATAACTACGTTTCTCTATAAGAGCTATTTACCCATTAAATTTGACTTCATACTATTATGTTAAATATTTTTGACCTTTGACCTAACTTTGATCTGGGTCGACCGATTTGACCCAAAATCAATAGCGTTCTTGCAAAGGACGATATAAATGTTCATGTCAATTTTCATCAAGATCAGTTGAGGCGTTTGGACGCTAGAGCGCGAACAGACAGACCGACATACCGACATTTACCCGGTATGACGGATATTATAAAGTTGCACTTCGTGCCACTTAATAACTGTTTGATTGGAGAAAAGAAGACGAGAAGCGGTGCAATGAAATATTTCATCGAAAATATTTGGAGTGGGAGTGACTCTGGGGGTGGAGTGTTCCAGCCATGTTTTGATGGAGGGGCTCGATAATTTACCAGTCCAACAAACGGAGATAAATATTTATTTGTGAATCCATCTCCCCAATTTGAGTTCAGCTTTGAATTATATCCGAATGGCATTGTCAAGGAAATTGAGCAGCTGAATGAACCCTCCAAAATGATTCCCCAGAGTGTTGTGGAGTCATGCGCAGTCATCGTGATTCCGGTGACCTTTCTTTATGAAATTCATAATTTGAATCACGGAGAACTGGATTCAGTCAACCAATTTTATCCGGATTTGGAAAGGTACAAGGTTGGCAAGCCTTATGCCGTTATCATCAGTGGAGGACCAAATGACCGCCAAGGGATTTTTTTCGATGGGTCATTGACAAATTGTTTGGCCAAGGAAAATGTTCGTCTGGTTTATCAGCTGATGAATAAGTTGACATGGAAGATTAGAGCATGTGGGTTGGAGCCACAGGGAACCAAATGGTCGAGAATTTTACATGAGTTCAGGGGGAGTGTAGGGTAAATTGATAAGTAACTTTTTAACAGTTTAATAATAATTTGATCATTTGAATAATTGGCTAATAAAGATATTTTTATTTGGCAGTGGTCCTAATTGGGATCTCTCTGTATTTTTTTGGATGATTGAGACCATTGTGAAGATCGCTCAGGATGTTGGGATAACCATCCAGCTAAACAACTTGGATCCATTTTCGAACGAAGATGATCTCCGGCAATTTTTCATGCGTGTTGGAATCCTCATGGAAAACGGAGGTTACCCAAATTGGAAAGCAGAGATGAATGATGCGTTAACAAACTGGGAAGATCTTGTTCATTTGGATGAAAAGGACAACAGGATGTTACCACCAAGAAAGCTTTTACAATCAGGTGGAGGTGATGAGGACAGCTCTGATTCTGAAGGATTTTCTTCCAGTTTTTTTATCCGATGAAAGTTAAAAAGAATCGAAAAGAGACGAGCAAATGGGTTCGGTTTGGAGAGAAGATGCCGAAACTAGTGGCAAGCTGTGGTGCTCCTGCTGGTGGGGCTCCACTTCCAACAACTTTAGCTAAGAGATCTATGCGTCTTGAAAATGTGAAGAAAATTGTTAATGTTAAAATTAAAAGAAAATGGGTTAATGTGAAAATTAACAGTGGTCAGAGCCTACAAGCTTGGGAGGACGGGAAGAGGTTGAAAGTGAGTTTAGAAAATGTGACAGAACAGGAAGTTGATTAAAAAATCGTTTCTGCTACCTTTTCTCTTACATGCATTTTTATTTGTATTGTTGACCCTAAATTAATTGAATTGATATGAATAAAATTACGGAGAAAACTGACTGTTTAAAAGTTTGATCAAAATGTGTGGAAAAAGAAAGAATAAAGATGAAAAATTGAATGAAAGATTATGTAAGATCAATCAATTATGTGTTGTAACTCATTATGTTGAATTTATTCTTCATTAGCCACAGCGCAAAAGGCACGTAAAAAGTCACAAAGTTTCTTATTGTAACGATGAAAAATCCGTCACACTGCAGGTTTTCACCTAAATGGTTAACAAAGTCGTACATCATTAATATCATCGTGCTTGTATTACATCGTGCTTGTATTACATCGTGCTTGTATTACATCGTGCTTGTATTACATCGTGCTTGTATTACATCGTGCTTCTATTACATCGTGCTTCTATTACATCGTGCTTGTATTACATCGTGCTTCTATTACATCGTGCTTGTATTACATCGTGCTTGCATCATTTGTATTACAATTCCATGTTTCCCTCTTCATACTATATTGCAATCATGCACAAATGAAGTCACGAAAAGAAGTTTTCACCCGATAAATGCCACACATGGTTACTCTAAACGAGCTGAACAAGTTTAGTCGGCCAGTTGATTTTGAAACTTTGGCTGAAGTACAGTGAAGTTAGGCCTCACAACTACATGAAATGATTTATGAACCCATTTTTGTCCTCATACAGTAACCCAGAGGTTTCTATAGAGAATATTGCATTGCATGCATTGCATTCGCATATGTCAAATTGGTCGAGAACCAGTTAGAATAATGGTTGTAATACTTATGTCTGGAGGATTTGCAATTTTGGTAGTCTTTAATTGGCTAAGTTTACTTGGTTGGAAATATATTCAGACTGAAGTGAATGTTTACGTATGTTTGATTACACTTGTTGTTACAAGGTAGATTCTAAGGCCTGCCTACCTTCTTCTCGTACATTTTTGAAACGTTAATTGTGACAAACTTAATCGGTCGTCTCGTCAAACGTTTATACCAGCAAAATCTATGTAAGTTATAGTACCAACACGTATGAGTGTAACGATATTGGCATTTTATGCTCATGATTATTGTGATGTATTTTGTATAATCAAGTTCACCTTGAGTCTTAACCAAGTCTTAATTAAAACCCCTTTTTAATTCTTATATAACTTGTCTAATCGATTTACGCACATAATATCTTATATAATTGCGTATCCGGTAATACCAGTTTTCGTACCTAATTATTACTCCCCTTTTTCCTTATTCCAGTATAATTATATTGACGCCACTTCCGTTGACCGTCTCGGTCTTGCTGCGTACCAGGCACATGATTACTTAACAACAGATTATATAATAATTTCCACATCCGTTTTCCTTAGAATAATTAAATGTATGACGTAAATAACTTTAAGAACTTTAGTATGAAAACCCATGTAACTTGTCTGTGTGATCCTAACGTTCCAGCTACACTCATCTCTTAATAAAATACTCTCTCGTTTCTTTTTATAAATTCAATTGCCCAGTCTAAGGCCATTACTCCAGCATTTCCAGAATAACCTCAACTACGTTTCATCAAACTTTTATACCAGCAAAATCTATGTAAGTTATAGTACCAAAACATATGAGATAAGATTTGTTAAGTTAAGCATTTCTTAAATAACAGCCAACAATGAAGTGCTGCAAGATCATGCTTTTTCTTACGTTCAAAATCGACAAAAAAGTTGCGTTTAAATTTCAGCCACAATATAATTTTAATACAATCTCAAAAACGTTTTATCAGAAAATGATCAGCATATCCTATAGTAAAGAAAATATCTGTAATTATAAACTAGTGACTACAATATTACTTTACCAAAGCTCAAAGCTAAAAACACTAGTTATGAGGATAGCCGAGCGTTTTCTCGCACGTAGTCGTCACGAAGGGTGAGGCTGGAAGAAAACCTGGCACTTAATTGAAGTAAAAGATTACCACTTTACTATTAATATCAAATTTCTACTCATAAACGCGTTCAAGAACGCATTACACTGAGTAAATGTTTTTGAAATATATGACCCTTTAAAATACTTTCGTAACCAAAGTGTAAAATATATACCATATTTTAAACCATAAAATTTGTGAAAATTATTTATCAAAACGTAATAAGTTTGGGCGTTTTAGAAAGCCCCGATTTTGTACTACTTGTTAAATACGACACTTATATAATCCACTTAAAATTTGCCAATGCGGTGGTCTCGAAGAAAAACATGGTTTTGAAACGTAGGAAAAACATCATTACGTCAAGATTTTTAAAGATGCCGTAAAAATAAAAATATAGAGGGTTAAACAGTTAAACTCATACACGTTTTGTAGTAAAAATTATGTAGTTTTCAAAAAATCAAGATCAGGTAACAAACATCTTTTGGTTGAAAGAAAACAACAATCAAAAAATGTATGAGAAGAAGGTAGACAGGCCTTATAATTACTGGTTTTGTTATTTAAAACTATTAATTCAAGAAGTTCGATCACATGACTAAAGTTTAAATGCTAGTTTTGCTACAAATATACACACTGTGATCATTATTTGCTGTTCTTGGGGTATTTTAAGATAAATTGTTTTAAATTTACTCAAATATTCTCTTTCGTTTTGGAGATTACTACAAACTCATCGTTTTGGTTATACATCTTTATTAACAGTATGGTAAAGCTAATACTTATACACATTGTAAAAGCGTATTCTAATATGAAAGATACATATTTTTGGGGTTTTTGGTAATATTATAATACAAAGGTAACCCATTTTTTGGTAAATATATGCTATAGACTTATGGTATTATGACTATATACAAATACATTTGTTAAAAGTAAACTTGAATACTTATCTGTTTTAACACTACATCATTATTCAATTTTGGGTATTGGTCAAAAAAAGGAAATAAATTCCTTAAAACTCAATAAAAGAACGTGTCCGACATTTTGTTTCAAACCAATAGCGTTTTTTGTAGTATTATTTGACATTGCATGAGCAAGGTCAATTTTGTAGTATGCTGCAAGTCCATAAATAAGTCACCTGCGATGCATATAATTCTAGCAAGTCTGTTTTTGACGTTTTCCTGAAAAAAATCAAGAAAAAATGCATCTCATGTTTCATATATTCAACCACCATAAAAATCCTTTTGAAATTAAAAGTACCATTTTGTAGCATTTCCAGGAAGATGACACATTGGAAAATAAATTTGAAGTAGGTCCGTATCTGATTTCATCCTTCAAGGGTTGGATAGTACTCTTGGAATTATTAATTCGGCATCTCCGGCGAACCTTTTTTACTGCTTAACATGTGTCTGGAAATTGACGAGCCGGAGTCAGCAAAAAGTTTCATTTGCATATGTCATCAAATGCGTCCAGACCAATGCGCTTTTCGAGTTGTGCAATGCAACATAGGGAGCTGACATACTGAAAAGTCAAGCTCTCGTTGCACTGTTCCTGTACAAATATATACATACAAAAACTATTATTTTAGCCATCATCATATTAAATTATAAAGAAAAATATCATGTCACGTACCTTTGGGCAGATATGCCAGAATTTTATGTGTGTAATATTTTCCTTTTAGTGAGTTAAATCACCTTGATCTCTAAGGTAAATGGTCCCACCGACGAATTGCGCTGCCACCTTTGGTTTTGCAGTAGTAGTTAATGTCTCAGAACCCATGTGGGAAGGAGATGTATTGGAACTATTGGATTTTAATGGCATCCGTGTTGTGGTTGGAGAGAGGGGGTATTCCACAGGTGGTCGCCCTTGGCTGGGTTTGGACGGCTTCGCTGTTGTG
>JAQFXM010007601.1:0-11666 GCA_034693345.1 Entomobrya multifasciata
AAGTTGTTCAGGACACTAAATACTATCGATTGGTATATAATTTATTTCAAAAATATCAATGTCAGTCATCTCATATTATACCTATAAACTTTATCTTACGTTTTTTGTGGAACTAGTTGCCATTTTCTCTTAAACATGAACATGGCCCATTTGACTTACTGTTTTAAAGCCCCGTCGGAGTCGGCATCAAAACAGTTGTGTCATTACACCATGATGTTGTTTTCTTTCAAAATAAAAATCTTTCCTTAGTTGAAGACTGTACTAAAATCTTACGCACTCACGCATAAGTATGTCGCTTACTTAAAAATAAAAATGTGGCACGCTTTCTAGTTCCTTCTCCTATCTCATCAACTACAAATTACGAAAATGGAAAGCCAGGATCAAGGGCAACAACAATATGTTTTTATAGCACTTTTGAAACTTTTACGTATTACTTTACTTTTCTATTGCTTTTATTTACTTTTATATTAGGGGAGAAACTAGTTGTTTTATAAAAATAATATGCTCGGAAAAATACACACATCTCGCACATATATCATGTATCTTCATCATGATACATTTAGTTTGCCACCCGTTTAAAAAAGTTGCACACATCTTCGATAAGTACCAAATTATGTGTTTCCTTCCGCTGTTTTTTTTACTGAAGGAAAAAGTGTTACAAATAAAATTTAATCCGAAAAGTAAATACACACATTTGTACGCACTTGGCTCGAACTCGAAAGAACGAGTTGAAAAAGACAAAAGATAGTTAACAGATGAAAGTCGTATTGAATTTCCTAGAAAAACTGTCGAAACTGCAAACAATTTATGTAAATACACGGATGGTTGACTTTCTCAGTCATTAGTTGAAATGTTGAAAAATATCGGCTGTTAGATAATATTGTTTCGAGATTCATTAATGATTACAAGAAGAAGAATTTTTCCTTGTTATTCATTCGCGATTACATAGAAAAACTCTGCGCATATTTATTTTTGCTTTAGAAGATGTTATTCAACGGCAGAATCTGCCTTATATAATTAAATTTTTTGAAAAACATTGTATAACTTGCGTTTTTGTGTATATATACTTGAATAATGCCTTATGTGATACGTAAATATTAACATTTTCTGTAGAAAGGTATTTGGTATTTTTATAAGTTCATATAGTTATAATCAATAATCACATACTCAATTGATTCAATGGAGATACGTACGTGGAAGAATGTTGCTAGTTGCTCCAAGCGTTTAGCATTCTTCAATATTGACTGCCTATATTATCATATAGCCCCATATCAAATTCTTCTAAAAATGTTTTAAAAACTATTCAGTTGGTTTCCCAATTCTAAGATGTATTTGTAGACATGATAGGACTGTTTACTTTTCGACAAATTCATTAAGTGAGAGAAGCTACATTCTCTTTATTGGCTCTTGTGACGACTAACGGCAGCATTAACTATTAGCCCCAAAAGCAGAGAAACATTTCAGGAAAGAACAAATGCGACAATTTCGAATAAACTGGATGTCTAATGCGTGATTGCGTGAAAGATTAGGTATTCAGGTCAACGCTCATCAAAGCACTGTTGGTTATGCAAATGTGCGTTAGTTACTGCATCTTTATTCTATTACAACAAAGTAGTGTAGTGCCAAATGCCAATGTTGAGATTAATTAATTGAACCCATTTACTAGTCTTAAAAGTTTTTTGGTCTTTTTGAATATACATTACGCAGCAAGAACCTTATGCCATTGTTGGAAAATTAATTTTGTGCGTAAATAAGTGGGATATTATGCATGTTAGATGTTTCTTTGACGCACTTCCAAAGCTAAAGCTGCGATAAAATGTTGAATTCAAGGCTCGATTTCAATTTGGTAACTTACGCAAAGTAAACGTACGTGACATTTCACTCGTACACTTTTCCAGTCTTAACTTTCTTATTAATTCATCCTTTGATTAGGTTATACTACTTTCGTTGCATTGCATTTTGTTTTATAGATTTCTGTGAAAACCTTGCAGTTTCTCCCGTTTCTCCCGTACAACAAGCAAAGTAAGTAATGAAGAAGCACGACTGAATATGCATGCAGCTGAATTTTCTAACTATATGCGTGGGCGTAACCTTTTGGCTGTTTTGTGAACTGCCAACATGATCGCCTTGCATCAAACAAAGTACATAGAAATGATCTAGTAGGAACAGAGGTGGTCGTATATCTTTTTTAGAATGGATGAGATGCGTACTGAATGCAATAAAATAGTTATTAAGAGTTATTAGTTTACGTACTTGACTTTCTATGTTAACTAACTTCGTAAAACACACTTCAAAATGCATTTCGATTTCGACAAATTCGTACAATTTTTTAAGTATATACCAAGTGATAAAAGTCTGATTAATGCATACTAAGTATAAGCATTTAAGAATAGAAACGACAACGGCAAAAGTTGTTTTTTCCAGCGAAGGCGTTTTTCGCCCAACTCTACCGCATATCTTGTTACTATTGTTGAACTAGTTCTTAATTTCACTGTGTAGTTTTCTTCACCGTTTGCCGTATTAGTACATTTGACCGAGCGGGCATAGCGTCAATATTTTATGAGTCGACAACAATTTTTTGACAAAGTAATAGTGTGTGAGTAACAAAGGAAAAATTCTTCATATAAATTGTGTGGACAATCTTTGCGAATATTTTATCTTGAAACAACAAACAAAATACACACTTAAAACGAAAAAACAAACAGGAAAATATTCGGGCATTCCAAAGGGTATAGCAAAATTCCATTCCCTAATGAAATTGAATGCTAAACAATTTGAAAGTAATTTCAAAGTTATAACAAAAGTGAAAATCAATACACCAAAGGCTTCTACATAAAACTTGATGTATTAATTGATATAAAATTTACTTAATATAAAACTTTAAAATGCTAAGATTCCAATTCTTTACTGCCCATTTTAGCAATTAACCTGACCTACCCTTTTAACCAGACTAATATTAAATTTAATGTCAACTATACTTGTACTTACCAAACTATAAACATGCATCAAAACTTGGCAGCAAATGTTAATGGAATAATACAGTAGTGCACAATGTAATGCATGTCATTCATCTTTTAAACCAGTAACATGATCCTATCCATTTAATTTCAAGAAGGAACCCAACTTGTCTTGACATCGTAATCGTATGTCAGCCCTGCTATCTGTTAAGTGCACAAGAACTACGCAGTCATACGCACAATAAAATGTTACAATACAAAAAATTATTGCAATTAAACTAACCAAACCACACGCGTTGCATACATTTTGTATATTCATGAGGTGATGATAATATATTAGTCATGTTTATGAAGAAGCGACTATCTGCTCCTAAATGCGTAATTCCTGATCATCGTAATGGTATCATTATTAAGCTCAATACTAAAAACTGAACGCTGCATCACGTTTAAACGTTACAATAGCAGACAAGACAAACATGTGCAATGCAAACATATGAAATTTTGCACGAATGAATACAAAACGTTAAAACAAACGTAAAACGCATTACATATATCATACGTCACTTAAAATTTCCCTTATATTTAATTTTCCATACAATAAAATGATAATACTATCACGATATTCTTCTTTTTTCATCCTTTTTATGCTGATTTTTGTAGGTCCCCTAAAACCAAACAAGTAAACAAACAACAAAAAATCCAACAAGACTAATCATAAAGCAATCGTATATACGCCAACTGTTTGAGGGTCTAAAGGGCATTGTTGCCATTTCGTATGTGTGCACATGCACATATTTTTTGCCTGCCTATTTCTAACATTGTTCAAATTAGCAGTCATTTTTTGCAAAGTTGGATACACAAAACGATGATAATGTAATGATAAACATTTTTGACGAGTAATAACATACTAACTAACTATATAGCATAGATAGCAGAAAGAACAAACATATTTTTGCAGAGAGATGATACATAATTCACCTTACCTTCTTTGTATATTGATATCACACTTTAAAATGTTTCATTATTATTACTTATTACAATGTAACAAGTACTTATATCGTTTAGCTAAAATCAACATGCCCCATACTAATTTAACGAAACAAGTTTAGGCCTCTGGACTCTGATATAAGTTGTTAGACCTAAAAGAAGCCCCTAAATGATTTTCATATATAACATAGAAGACTATTTAAAGTTATACGGAGAATATGCATATAATTTTGTCTTGTTAGTCTTGTTGTTATACCTAAATATGTATATAGATTGCACGTACGCGTATAATATTTTTGATATATAGAACTCTTTGCATTGTTGTTTCTCCTCACATGTTGTTTGCTGTTGGCTGTTGCTGATACTCTACCTATTTTTATATCTTAACTACACACAAGCCAGCACAACGACACAACATACAACATTGCATGGAAAGAGAGATTCATTTTAGTGGAACTCTAGATATTACACACACTTTTGTATGTATACTTTAGTTGTTGTGGTCAGAAACAAAAGAATTGTTTGGAGTCTGAGTTTGGAATATCACAAGTTCAGTTGAGTTGGGGAAGAACTGAATAATTTAGTAATTCACCTCAATAAAATATATTTTAAGGTGAGAATATATACATTGTTCAAAAAATTTGTTGCATAAAAAATGTATCACGCCTTCCTTTTTTTATTTTTTTCATGTTGATTGTGTGAAGGTTTTTATAAGCATCTGCGTAGTATTTTTAATTGCATGTAAAAACTAAATATTCGTTGAATTGGTTAAATATTTTGCTTGTGTGAAATCACGATTTAAGAAACTCGGAAATAGTTATGTAGTGAAAACATGCCAATTTGTCCTTGATGCACATCCATGTAATGTTTTTAAAAAGTATCAGCTGATGTGCATGTAAATCAGCTGTGCAAACGTGCATTTTGTTTTGATTGTGTTTACACGTTCATACTTAGTAAATCATTTATATATTTAGGTTAGATTGGGAAATAAAAATATTTTGTAACTAAATTAGGTTGATATTTTGTTTGTTTGCAGATATTTAAGTCTTAAGTGTGTAACGATCCCTGAATCCTCAGTGACATTGGTCAATTTGCTGGAAGTAGTCTAAAACAAGGCTAATGAAACAAGTATTCTGTAATTTTTGCAGTGTACTTGATGTCTACGGTATTTTCGTTTGTAATCCTGTAATGAAGTATTAAATTTAAAAAAGGAAAATTATCCTTAATGTGAACTTTAAAAAGGAGTTGCTCTGTAGCCACTTGCTGACCTGACCTTTGTCACCTGCTGTGTGTTGAACGTTGAAGTAAAAGACATTGCCAGAACCAAATTTACGAAGACGAAGAAATCGAAACGAGTGAGATCATTCCAGGAATATTCAGCAGTGCTTTATTGCTAGCACGCAGGTGACAGGTCAGGTCACGCTAAGTTCTTCGTGACACCCTTTCCATTTATCTGGAGGAGTTGAATTTGTGGAAGCCCATTTTCTCCGTTTCACCAGCATTCCTGTTTCCTGGTCATTGTGGGTCCACTTTGCCAACTGTCAACATTCTCTCCACCTTTCTCCCCTTCACTCTCGTTCTCTTTGTTAAATTGCAACGCATAAAATGGCTGAGGAACTTCTATACGTTCAATTTAATCAAGACTTCACCTCACTTGGCGTGGGAACCAATAATGGCTGGGCACTTGTTTCTGTTTCTTCATTGGATAACTTGGAGCGTATTCACGAGCAAGCAGCAACTGACGGAGTACAAATTGTAGAAAGATTATTTTCTTCGTCCCTTGTAGCAATCGTTTCCCTCCAATCACCCCGAAAACTTAGAGTTTGCCATTTTAGGAAAAACAATGAAATCTGCAACTACTCGTATGCCAACACGATACTTGGAGTTCGCCTAAATCGTGCTGTAAGTTTGATTTACTTCAAATTACCTTTGTGTTTATTTATGCAAAATTTATTTATATTCTATATTTTAACAAATTGCCTATGATTGAATTTCAGAGATTGGTTGTTTGCTTGGAGGAAATGCTTTATATTCATAACATCCGTGATATGAAAATATTGCACACTATCCGTGACACCCCTCAAAATCCAAAGGGACTGTTGGCGCTGTCTGTAAACGCAGACAATTCTTATCTTGCCTATCCAGGTTCCGCGTCCACGGGACAAGTCCAAGTTTTTGATGCATTTAATCTTCAAGCGAAAATTGTTATCCATGCTCATGCCTCTCCTTTGGCAGCTTTAGCGTTCAATATGTCCGGAACCCTGTTGGCAACAGCATCCCAAAAAGGGACAGTAATTAGAGTATTTAATACAAACAGTGGAAATCGTTTGTATGAGTTTCGCCGTGGAATGAAAAGATGTGCTTCAATTTACTCCATTGCATTTTCCTCTGACGATGCCTTCCTTGCTGTTTCCTCTAACACGGAAACAGTTCATGTCTTTCGGCTTGAAGCCCCAGTGTATGTCCACTGTCTCCTTTCTCTTTAAATTTAAATTAAATGTTTCATTTTATAAAAAACTTTTTACAACGTTTTGAATCTTTTGTAACAGGGAAGTGAAAGAAGAAGCCCCAACTCCAACAAACTCATGGATGGAATGGGTCAAGTCTTCGTTGCCCTCTCAAGTAACTGAAGTATGGGCACAAGGCCGAGCATTCGCCACAATTACCACCCCATTTCATGACATGAGAAGCGTGGTTGCTGTTACAACTGTTCCTGGATCGGAAGAAGGTAAAGTGAGGGTACTCGTTGCTTCGTATGATGGATTCTTGTACATATATGGATTGAACACCCAAGAAGGTGGCGAGTGCCCTCTCTTGAAGCAGCACAAGTAAGTTTGGATTTAGAAATGATCTATTTTAAGTAATTTACAAGCAAGTCCCTTTCAACGCTACTCTTTTTGTGATACATATATCAGATTGCAAGATTTTATTTTACAGTGTTAAATACGACGGCATGTTCATTAATTTTATTATTTATTGATGCATTTTCTTTCAAATCTTATTTTTTACTTTCTTAATTGTTATCGACCCGAATGGAAAAATGTTTGTAACCCCTCTTTGTACTGTGATGATTTTATCGTCCTAACGGTATTGATTGACTCAAATAGAATGTGGCTGCCCCAGTCTCAAACGTTCGTAACTTTTTTATTACGTAAACAGTGTGCTTTCATACAATGTTTGGTAGAAATAACAACACTAACGATTTGTAAAACATTATCTTAATTTTGTGTTTTAACCAATTACTTAAGTGTGCCAAAACGTTTAAACATAATATTAAAGTATTCTAGTGATTCATAATTAACGATATTATGTTTTCCTTTAAATTTTAGGTTGGTTGGGGAAGCCGATGTCAGGAAGTCTCCTGGTGGTGCCGGATCAGCAAGCTACGCTGGAGTTGTTAAAGGTCGTTCGCCTATCCTATGCATGTCAGGTGTCCCTGAAACAAAGCCCCAAGATGGAAAATATGTTTTCCCCTTGAATTTAATAATAATGTTATTTCATTTTGTATGAAAATCGTGGTCTAATTTCATAATTTTCATTTTCAGATTCTGACAAAATGGCAGAAATGAGAAATGCAATGGCGCAGCCCTCAGAGCCAGGTGTTGACTTTCCAGCCCTGGACAAATGATCTGTATCTTAAGGCAATGAATGAATATGGAGTCGACAGTTTTTGATTTTTCGACACAATACTCCAGGCTGTCATAACCATTACCACATCAGTCATCTTTATATTTTTTAATCTTTCCCATCCTTTTGACGAAACCTTATTTTCACTATGTAAATACACGTCTGGTATGTTGTTGAAAAACAGTTTTGCAAAATCCTTCATTATTAATGTTTGGTGAATAAATAGGTGCCACATTTTTTGTTAGCAAATTCTTTAATATTAGATACAGATATGTCTATGTAACCTGTTGAAATTCGGAACTCATCGCATTGTATTTCTTTGTTACATGCATATATATGTATGTACTTAGAATACTTTACACAGAAAAAATATTACTATTTAGTGTAGAATGAACTCAGTGAGTTTGCATTGTGAGACAGTTGCGGTTGAAGTAAATGAATGAATAATTCAGAAACAAAATGCAATTCATTCTTCTAAAAATACAGAAAAATCTTGGTTTTGTATTTCTCATCTATGTTATTTGCGTTATACCCTTTTGTAAATCAATGGTAAGATACGTCATTTAGAAAAGAAGAAATTTTGAAAAGGAAGAGAATGGTTTAATGTACTCAACAACTGTAACATGTTTCTAATGACATACCATGATAATTATACTATTCGGTGTGAGTCTGTCATCAGTTTAGCCATGTTTATGATGAGGAAAACATTTTATTATTTACGGTTAGGAATTTGAACGAGCATTTATATTTGCAAGTAATCATGGTTGAGACGAAAAATTGCTAAAAGCAGTTGTGTATTGTATTGTAATAACTATAGTATATTTAAAAACGACATACAACAATGTAATCGATACATTCAAACAAATTAAAATAAGATAATTATAGTATACCATGTAAGCTTATACTATTTACAAATAATAGTTTAGGTTCATATCGTATCCTACTACGTAATTTCTTCATTTACGCAATCGATAATTAAGGGTACTCACGTATTGACGATACAAAAGGCCAATGTGATGTACAATTTCCTGTGAAACGTTTGTTGTTAGAAGCTTATAAAAAAGAATAAAAATAATCAAAACAGTAAAAAATGGCAGCAAGTTATAAATTATTCATATCGTTTGTAAAATTGACTGTCTTTTGGATATGCATCATAATATTCCCCATTGGTGTTCTATTCGAGAATTACCAACCACACAAACCATAAGCTTACGTTTAGCCATTTTCCGTTTGTGCGGTTAATTTTTCATCCATTACTTTTACAGGGATTCGATGAAAGTAACTTTCTTGTATTTTAAACTCAATTGGTTTTTTAATCATTCCTCTTAAAGATAAAATACCATCACGAAAGAGTTTGAACACCTAAAGATAATGTATCACTATACCCCTAAAATGCCTCCCTTTCCATTCCTTTATACTTCCTTGATTATTTCAGTGGTGGTGCACCTTACCACTGCTATGCACAATGGTCAATATCCTGGAGAAACAATCGGGAATAATTTTAATCAATATTTGGGATCTGACGGGAACATTCGCTCACTAAGAAATATTAATCAGCAAGGTATTTAATAATCAGCTTTCAACAATAATCAATAAATTTTCGTGACGATTCATGTCAAACTCATTGTGATTCGGTCAAAATCCTCAAGGTTCTTCAGTACGCTTTGGTTGGCAAAACCCGATACGAGTAGCCCCAACCTTAGGACCCCTTCAAAGTTATCCTCAACCACCAACCCAAAGTTTTCCCCCACCTCAAAGATACCCTCTACCACCATCATTCACTACAACTCTTCGCAATATTTACCGACCGACAGCACCACCAAGTACATTTCCATTGATGCCACCCTACCAATACCCGACAACTGAGATTTACAAAGATCCACTGATACCTTCATGGTCTAATCAAAACACTCAATATGTCAGACCACCTGGAAAAGACAGACCTTTCACACAGGCACAAACGAGGTTGGTTTAAGGGTATCATTCATTATGCTATGAATACTTGAGTCAATTTGTTTTTTGTAACGTTAGTATAATTTTATAATGTACAAAAAATAGTGGAAACTGTCCGGATGGAAGCAAGAGAGACAATCGGTCTAGACAATGCGTGAATTTAGGAAGTTCGTGTGGGGAAAATATGGCTTTCTACGAAGATCCCTCAAATAGGGATTTCGGGCAATGTGATTGTGTTCAAAACGTCAATCGACCGTTGGTATACCATGCCGAAAGTAGGAAATGCTATTTCGCCTTCCAACAAGTAAAATTTGAAACATTTCAAACAAACTATACTAACAATAAGAGTGTTCACATACTTTGATTCGTTTAATTTCTCTTTTGTGTCCAAAATTGCAGGCGTATTGTCGTGAATCGGAGTGGCTAATTGTTGAACCGCTTCCAAATGGTAGAGCAAGTTGTTCCAGAAACCCATGTAGGCAATGGACCGAGGATCAAATGCCGAATTGGAGCTGGACAAACAATGATCCACAACAGTTGGAACAAAGGGGCCCCGTGGCTTTATTAAATGAACGAAAATGTTCAATGTTGGGGTCATCCTGTAAACAAGAAGGAAACGAAAACCTGCATGCAATTATATTGCAAAATCCACAAGACACTGAAATAACATTGAGATTTGTAGGGAATCAGTTAGCATGCCGTAGAAATTCTGAAATCAGTGAATTCGACGTTAGAACTGGAAAACTCAACAATAACTTGCAATTGAATTGCAAGCCTGGGTTGTTAAATAAATGGAGACTGGATGGCAGATGTAAAAATTGAGAATAATTTCATTTTTATAATTTATTGAGCATTTGTAATAAATTGTATGCTTATTTTTGCCTTGTGGTAATATGAAATTAAATTACACTGGGTGAAATATGAAAATTGTTTTATTTTGCCCCAATATCAAATACTTCATTTTGTTGCCTGAAACTTCGATCATTTCCAAATCTTTATTCCATGAAGTATATAAAATCTACTAAAAAATGCATTGTTTGCTATGCAGACTGGCTACATATGCATACGACTACAAACATCACTACATCACTAAAAAGAGCTTCAGCTTGTTGCATACTGCATATTCTTTGTCCTTTGTCGAGTATGACCTTGAGTATATCACGTCATATCATATGAAGTAGATTGGGAAATTAGGATAGGATAAACTATGTTGGTAAACCAAACACCAAAAACAACACAATAATACGCACAAAATGCGATGCACAGATTTTGAGACGAAACATAACTTGATAGTATGTCCGTTCTAAATATTTGCTTGATGCAGTTTTCAGTACTCTAACCAATACTATTACATAAAATGTACGTACAATGTACAATGACATTACATATATTTAACTCGTTAAGCTGAACAGGATTAAAAATACTCTAAAGCTGCGTCATATGAAGCATTGAATGAATTCTAAAAATACTTGTGCATTACGCTAATGAAAATCAGAACCAGAGTGCAGTGGACGCAGAGGTAAAACGTAATGTAATCCTGCATACATCTTTGCCACATAACAGCTCAGATCACCAAGATTTGCGCGTTAAAAAACTGTTAATACTCGAGATGCGATATAATATGTTAAGGCTAGGAATTAGTCTTGAATTCAAGGAAAACTGACAATAACAACAACAAAACGAAGATTTTGGCAGGATAGTTTGTTATTTATGTTATATGACATGATGTTACCTTCTTACCTTATTCTGTGCAGTCAAAAGTGCATTTACTCATGAACTAAACCATTGAATGGGAGGTATATAGTTTTTTGTGCATAATTTTGTACGCACTGTAAGGTGTTAGAATAGCAAAATGATTTAGCTTTAAATTACATGTGATTAGGTAAATACGATATGACTATTATGATTTGCCTTTGAAATACATGGGATTAGCTAAATATGAAATGCTATTTATATCAGGTTCGAATACCTTTTTAATGCTAGAAAGCAAGGTCACGGTAATATGATATGAAGTATGCAATGATGACAAATGACTGAAGACAGTACACAAGTTAATTGCAGTTAAAGAAAGAATGACTTCAAGTGATAAGAAGTCGGGGTTATCTGAGAACGTCTTCGTTTCCGAAGGAAATCTACAGATGA
>JAQFXM010007602.1:0-11666 GCA_034693345.1 Entomobrya multifasciata
GAGGCCAAGGTCATGACAGAGAACAAAGCAATGGTTGTAATGTAAGCCATACTGTCGTTGTACCAGTTAAGTCGACTTAATTCTGGAGAAACTAGTGGCATATATAGTACTGTAAAATAAATGTTATAACCACGGGTTATGTAATGTTCATTTTTTGCATGTGAATGCATGGCTATATTTTAAAATTAAAGACCATCTGACCTTGTATTTGTTGATATAACATTAATGCTCCATTAGCTGCTCGATTAAAGTCTTCCGCGTAGAAACGAAATATGCTTAGACATAAATACATAGAAATGACGGAAATCCAATGAAGTAGAGACAAGTAAAAATTGTTCCAATCCTTATTGCAATAATGTTTGAAAAGTATAAATATTGATAATAGTATCCAAAGAAAGTGACAGAGAAAAATAGTTCTAAATTTTTTATGGACATAAATGTCTTCAGCAGAACGAAAATGTTTGGTTCCTTTGTCAAATTGTATTGTACAAGCGCCTATTTTAGAACCATATTTGGTTAATATGTCTACCAGATTGTAAATACGATTGCTTAACATTTTTGAATTAGATTTTTAAGTACCAAGGTTTTAGAAATATGTTGTGCGTTTTCAAGACGTATATATGATCTGAACCTGAAAAGCGTAAAAAAATTAAGACTGGAGAAGTCAAATATAATGAGTTGTTTTAATACTGGAGCAAACGGTACAATTACGCGAATTAACATAATTTATAAGTAAAGTTTATTGTAGCGTTTTGTGTAGATACAGTAAAATATTAGGTCTTGTGCAAAACATTTTCGAATGGTTCTTCAAATAATACTACGTCGAGTAAATTTTTTAATGGTTAATTTTTCGTAACTTGTAATTTTAGCACAATTATTTAATGTTTAAAATAATTTCAAGTTCGACTTGGATTAAATGTCATACTTAAAAATTTCTTCTTCGTCGAATTTTGTTCAGTGAATCATTTAAGCTCAAATTATGCAGTCAGTGGGGTACATTAGTTAACTATGTATTAAAATAGCCAGTGTTTGTACCTGACAATTTTTTAGGGGTATTTATTTATATGTGCTTCCGTTGAGATATACAATGGCTCTACATTATGAAGAATGTGTACAAATTCTATTACTAGTGTTCTATTTTCTAAAATCATTTAATTTTTAATTAATGTTTTAAATTCAAACTGCGGTAAGTACTATAGTTGAGTAGGAGGTGCGGCTTATAAAAGTATTATATATAGGTTACATGGGTTAATTCAGAATATTTTAAATAGTACCAAAGCAAGATGTTTAAATTGGCAAACTTAATAATGCCATTTATATCATAATAATAATAATAATTCTTTATTGTCAATTAATGGTCCCCACAATACAAGTTCCATACTTCACCATCGACATAAAAATATTGATCAGCTTAATGGTTATTAAAAAAATCAGATATAATAACAAATATTAATTTAAAATAATTTTAGGTATTTCCTTACAATTGGTCACGTAATTTGTTAAATACAATCATAAGAATATAAAATCATTATTTTAATTCGAATTAGAGTAGGAGTAAATTACAAAAGTCATTGAACTAAAGTGAATTGGTCGTTCATATTTATATGACATATTCTGTATACATTCATCAAAATATTTTCATCGCTTTGTACATACGACCTTTTAACCCACATACCTTATTATTGAACTCATTCACAAACTTGAGGTATATGTTTTAAATTCAGTGCAATATGAAGTGCCAGCATGATGATTGGATGATATGGTATACAAATTCTGATTAGCCGTCCAATCTGTTGGTCGTCTTACTCGTATAACTACACATTTATATGGTCCATTGGAAGAAGCCTAATGATTTAGGGCCCCAATAGCTTATGAAAAATTCTAAAACTAAAAAAACATTCGAACAGAAAATTTATCTCATATAATCGATTACGACGAATAAGTATTAAGTAACGGTCGACCGTTTTAATGCAGGCCACTTCAAACATACAGCAAAAAATTCAATGGATTAATAATTTGTCATTTACCATTTATGTAAGGAATAAATCATCAAATAATTGATAACTCACAGCTGGGCTAAGTTTGATAATTCTTCAAAATCGCCTAATAAAATATTTTCCTAGTGCTTTTTAGCTAAATAGATAACCTAAAATATACCTAACCAGAATCCATTTTTTAGGCCGTATTGCTAAATGTCTCAAACCATTTATGTACAATAATTTAATGCGCAACTTTGATTTTAATCTATATGACTTTAGGAAAAAGATTAATTTCGAAATATTTAAAAATTCTAAAAATCCTCAAATTAAAAATGGCTTTCAATTTTCCAACATACAATTTGATAAAATGATTTTACCTAGTCATAAGTAGGTCAAAAGTTCAAACTTATTCAGGCAATCCTTATCTCAGTACTATTCAATTTATGATGTTTTAATTGGCCTAGAATGATTTCTCATAAACACATATAAATAGCTCCTTCGATTGCTATAACAGTGGACAAAAAAATAAGCAAATTTCTTATTCCACGTAGCATTTTTGGTTCAATTTAAAAAAAAATTAAATTGAATTATCATTTATTTCTAATTGAAAATTTCGGTACAGATAAGAATTTTTTTTATTAGAAATCAAAAATCAAATTTATAAATATGTTGGTTAAATTATACAGTTACTCGAAAGAGGGATTTAAAAAAATAAAACCACAATCAGAGAATATTTCAAATATACCATCCTTTGTATTACGTTGTCAGTTATTCCATTTGCATCCAAATAATGAACTAAAACAATGTTTCCACTCACTGACAAAATATTCCAAGACATATTCTGGCGGTTAGGTTCCATTGTAAAATAAGCAAATTCCGGTTGTTTTGTATGGAATAAGACCGCAGAACGTTTCGAAGTTTTAAAGGGCTATTTCTCAATTCACTGGAGAGCGTTATACTACGCTGGAACTTTACTAGCACTACTTTTAATTTCTTCCCTTTTTACTCAAACAAACGAAAACGATTTACCAGAGAACGATTCTAGTGTGAAATCCAAGACCAATTTATTAATATCCATTTCCACATTTATGATCACAACAGTCGTCGTAACGATTTTAGCTTTGGGTAGCCTCCAGTTAGAACTAAAACCAGATTTCCCGTTAACCCTCAATCAAGTTATTTCACTTAACAAAAAGTTTAACTCTACATTTCAAAGCGCATTACGTAGAACAAATGCAACAAATGCAACAAATGCTGGCAGATCACATGGTGAACTAATCGTTTGGTTTGCTTGCTATATTCCATCCTTTTTCCAATTTATATTTTCGTTGTCCCTTTTTCATCCAGCTGATCCAGCTCGTAACTTAATTAAAAATTTGTTAGAGATGTAAAACCTAGTTTAATTATTGCTTGCTTTGCAGTTGGGGAAATATACGCTGTGTTCTGTTTTGTTGGAACCGTTATCGTATTCGCGTTGGTTGTGTTACTTAATTTTGATCTGGCCGGATACTGGCTGCAAGTTTCCATGCCAACAAATATATTCCGCTACAATAGGAATACCGACAGTTACCACTTTTGTACCGAAAATGTTGGAAATATACATCAAGATAGAATAATTTGGGTTTACAGATGTTTACAGTACACAATAGCTACACCGAATGAAATATTGTGCAATGCAAAGTTTGTGTTTCATTCTACTGGAATGTTAATAGTTGCCGTTGTATCTTCGTTTGGTTTAATACGATGCCAAAACGAACTTTTAGATGGATCTGCGTTGGGTTTTTCTTTTCTTCTTATTTTGATAATTTGTTCGGTATTGGATATAGTGATATACGGATGGGAATGTTATTTTCTAGGAGATTTAGAAGATCGATGGCAGCAGTATAAAGGTGATCTTTTAAAGCTTACAAAACGTAGTAGTTATTTGCACAAGACAGTTCAATCCTTCCGCCCAATTACATTACAAACTGGTGGGTTATATTTCAATGTGAATAAAAGTACGTTTCTGGAATGGTGTGATCAAATTTTTGCCAATTTGGTTGATCTGCTTGTTACATTTGGTTGAATGTTTTAGATATAATACAATTGTAAATGATCCTCAAGTATTTAAAATAAACATCATTTATTTAAACACAGTTAAATGAATTTATGCACAAAATAATTCATTTTCATTTAGAAAAAGTAAACTTAACTTAAAGTAAGCTAGAATTATTGTAATAAACTTGTGGCTTCGTGGCATTGCTTAATAAAACTTATGAAAAATTAGAATTGATCCCAATAATTCACATGAAAAATTGATAAATATTTGTTTAATGCATTTAAATTTTGTTCTGCTTTATTTTGGCAACAAATATGAAGTCAGCTTTGATAGAACTAATTTTGACAAATTTGTTTAACTGATTTGTGTTTTCCAATTGACCAATTCGTAGTTACAATTGGAATCGAAATATCAAACTGTGGTTTTTTATAGTAAATGTAATGTTTGGTTCGATTATTATAATTAGCTATATCATCTTATAAGCTATTGTACACTAGATATTGACATATATAAAAATCAAACCGCTCATTCATGTACAACCGACGACTACAAAAACATCTCGCACTTCAAAAATGGTTTATTCAATCCACTTTATAAATGGCATGAATTTTCGGAAGTTCTGGATCCAGCTTTTAGTATAACAGTTATTTTATAGCGCGGATTTAATTTTAAAGCTAGCTAGGAATTATTGCTTAATTGTATTGTATTTTTGACTGATTATAAAAGTATGACATTGGAACAGCTATGGCTCCATTGGCGCTATCTCTTCCTTGTGTGGCATTTATAATTGCTGATGAACTTCCCAACAAGCTATTGAAATTAGTGACGTATTATACTTGAACAATAAAAGGTTCAAATAATAGATGAAATTCGTTGATTAACCGAAATGTAGGCCAACAGGTCTTTTGAAAGTAAATGCATTATTTAAAAGGGAATCAAGCATTTTTATTTAAGGATTTATTGAAATTGTTTGTTAAGTAATGAATTTGCAAAGCCCGGAATGCTTAAGCCAAGGCACGATTATGCATGAAATGATACACGCTCTTGGCTCTCGTCATGAACATGCAAGGGTAAACAGGATTGATAACATAAATATTCATTTTGAAAACGTAATGCCTGAATAGGAACAAAATTTGGCAAGTTTGTCGATGGCCATTCTATTCTGGGCTTACCGTACGATACGAGGTCTATTAGGCAGTATCAAAATACCAAATTCAGTTCAAATAATCAGTAAAATATTAGCATCAGTAAAATTATTTATCAATACATTAAAATAAGCTTTAATCGCTTCATATCCCACGTAAAATATTCACCAAATTTTAGGGATAACATATATTGAGCAGTCCATTTTAGAAAATAACCCTGAATTTTACTATTTCTGTTGAAGGTATGGTAAGTCGATCGTTTACTTTTAACGAATTTGAGACTAATGTCGCTTATTTCTAATTGCACGTGGTAAGAGAATAAGTGTTGCTGCAGTACTGACAGTAGCAAGCACAAATGCAGTAAAGGTAATATAGGCAGGCAATATATTTCGAGATTTTATTACAACCCAACATGTCGATATAATTATAACCTTAGACGAGAATATTAAAAGAACTATAACGCTGCGGGTAAAATAGTTGAAAGTTTTAAATAGTATGCACAATTGAGCATACAAATGTATTGTAGATCGTTCGCAGTGACGCAAACTCTTGACTAGAAAATTTAGACAAGCAATTACTGCAAATTCGCCAGACATGAAAATCATCACGAGAAGAGAAATAAAACGGCAAAACTCGAAAACACAGGCAAAATTCAAAACCAGCCTAATAAAATACCTTGCAAATATAATTGACAAGCGTGGTTCATCAATCGATGGCAAGATAAGCTCAAAAATTAAGTAAAGTGGGTCTATTTGAGCTATTACTGCAGCAAATGGAGATAAAAGTAATATGGGTATTACAAGAACATGTAAAACGACCAGGAAAAATCCAACCCAGTTAGTTCTTCCTAAATTGTTAACATTAAGGTCTACAAAATATATATAAAGATTTTAATTCAAAAATGAATTCAATAGAATTTTTGAAATTAAATTTTGAAAAATATGATACAAGCATACAATTGGTTTCCACAAAAAAAGTTGATTTACTGCTGCCTCCATTTCCCTACCACTGCAATACAATAGATAAGTACCCCATTCAAGAAGTGAACAAGAGCCGAGAGACATGCAAAAAATGATATGGAACAATTTTATATATGACTCTGGTCGAAATAGCTTATAAAATGGTATAAACATACAGGAACCGAAACCAATAATAGTAGTGACAAAAATGAGCGATATAAGAAATGGAATATAATTTGGTTGCAAGACTTTATCAAGTTTTACAAAAACTTTGTGGTTTTCGATTGAAACTTTTAAAGGATACTGATAGAAACGCTGAAAAATAAAAGCATGCCATTTGTAAGCATCTGCTACACAAAAACTTATTCCTGGTTTCGTGTTTTGTCATGTTGGAATTGGAAGCCAATTTAAATAAATTTAACTCAACAGTCGTACGATAATAACAGGAATACTTTAGGATTCAAACGGGACTAGGTCTAACGTAACTCGTATAAAGTCATGCCAGAAATATAAAACTTTCAACATAACCGATGTTTAAAATTAACACAAGTCGCTTATCTTGTTTTTTTTCAGATTTCGTTTATTGTTCATATTTGGACGAGTTATACACTGATTGAAAATTTCTTTATCTAAAAATAATTGCTTACAGAAATTAATTTTTTGCATTCTATTTGGGGAACTCACGTGTTAGTGTGTTGTATCATGTGACTTAAAAAATCGTTATTAAATGGCAAACATTCAAACACGAATCCCGGACAATACGGCAAATTCGCAAAGTTCATACTACGCATACAAAATTAAAACCTTGGTGCGAGCTTCATATTCTTTTTCGAAAATGTTTAAATATAAATTGAGCTATTATAATGGTCTACACGCGATGCGTGTAGACCATAAGTTCACATGCTAACGTACAATTTATAGACACATATTTAATATTAGAATCGATTTCCCTAAACAGGGACTTTAAACATGAGGCTTTCATTCGGACAATTTTAGCATTTAAATATTTTGTTCTAATAGAAGTTATTTTTGATGAGCCATGATTAATTTAGAAATCCGCTGTCTCAATTAAAAGCTCATTCCAGTGCAAATCAAGAAACTTGAACATGTAATTTTTTTAGAATCTTTAGGAAACCTTCAAATTCCGTGCTTTTCCCATTGTTGACGTACTCGCAATTTCGGTAGCTAAAAAATGACAATGATCTCACAAACTTGAACAACAATCCTCTCATTTCACCCCAAAATTTCAGTTTCTTATTATTTTATTGATTTTTGACATACCGCACCCCCCGTCAGCAGTCGGGATTACTAAAACCAACCCAATCATGAAACCCGACTGTCTCAACCGACCGAGCGATTTCTGAAAAAACTTCGATTTCGGGCGAAATGAGACATCCAATTCTTTCTGCTAACCCAATACTAATATCCGGGCAATTCGAAACAAAACATCGTTTGATGTCAGATTTAGATATTAGACGAAAAGATTTGCAAAATAATGTACATAAAAATGTAAAATGTCTCCATAACAATTGAATGCAACATAATATAAAAACGTTTATTGTAAAACTATCGATCATGATTTTTAACTGTTATGGTTACTTAATGTTTTGTGGGTTGAGTATTTATTTTGGCCACGGTTTTATTTTATATTAAACAGTATAACTTAAATCAAGCCGTAAAATAATAACCGGCCAGTAACATGATCACAAATAACATAAGCGAGCAAACACCAAAAATCAAAGAAATTATTAATAAGTAAATCAATACCAACACTTTTATCTTTGCCAGTTTTGTTTTGATACTATCGAATCACTTTACATCTCGTGATTTTATTTTTATAACCTTTATATTGCCGAAAGATTTCTTGCGTGAATTTTTGCACGTAGTTATAATATATCGTATACAATATTTACACCTATTGCACACTAATTTAAAATGATAAAGCAAAATACCAGACATTTCCAATATCATAGAGCAAAGTGCTATGGAAATACCACCACCCAGAAAAACAAATATTACAAGAATATTACCCGACATATTTGGTTTTGGTGGAGCAATGTTTCCATTGCCAATATTCAGATCTGATCTGTTTATAAATCTTGGCCACCATTCAAATAGACCTGATGTTTGTATCTTAGAAAACCGCTGAAGTATTGGGGAAGGTAAGTAAGCGTATTCAAACGAAAGAACTAAAACAGGTTTTGTGTAAGCAACAATGCTTATATCTGCATGTTTACCAACCTTTCTAAGGGATCTTAAAAATATCTGTGCTAAAAAGTTGGGCAAAAGCCACGCAGTCTTAGTGCAATTATGTATACTTGTTGTAACACGTTTTTCTTGTTGTTCTATAAAACGTTCATTCAACGCATTTCCATATTCAAGATCATAAGCGCTTTTCTTATCAATAAATCCAATTCTAAACAAATCATGTAAAAAATCTAATGGTTCCCTTAATTTTTTGTAAACCACAGGATGCATTCGAGAGTAGTTTTTAACTTTACCAAACTCAGGCATAAATATCGAAACTTTGTCTAAATCTGAAGCTAACTCAGTGATTCCGTATAGCCAAAAGCTGCGAAACTTTTTTATGTCAACGAAGTCCTTTGTAATACGTTCCCAAGGTTTGATTTTGGTTGGTACAAAACGATATTTAAATTTGCCAATCCTGTTATATAACGTTATATTGTCCTCAATAAGCTCATCGACATTATAATATGAAATTTGTAGTCTAGGCAAAACGATTTTATAAACATTCTCGCTCTTAAAAGCATTACTTATTACCACTCCGGACATTAATATTCCAGCCATAAGAAACCTTAATCGATATATTTTATCAAAATTTATAGGAAATGGATTGCCTTGTTCCAGCAATACTTTTGTTATACTTAAAATGCTATATTCACGATTATGTAGTCTCATTATACTTAATGATAGCAAAATCACAGATAAACATACACATACCCAAACATGCCATTCGAATACTGACAGAAATTTCAGGAATGGAAATACCTCAATTCCACGAGATCCGCAACTAACAAAGTGAATTCGTCCAAATGTATTTTCAACTTTAAATATGTTATAATAATGGTTAATTTGGAAATCTTCAATGGTCGGCATTCTCTTAAGGTATTTTGTAAAGTATTCGTTTTCTGGATTATAAAAGGCTGAGGAAACATCTTTGGATAAGTTTCCCAAAAGAAGTGTATACAAAGATGCGTAAGCTAAACCAAGCATTTTTTGTTTATCAGAATACTTTTCTTTCATCCTGTCAAAGCTTTGAAGAGGCAGTTTAATAGCTTCGATTTCATTTTCAGCAAAGTAAGCAATTTGAACTGCCAACCCTAAAGCTGAATCATATGGCTCTTCAATTTTTCCTGGAAATGGAATAGATTGATAATCTCTTTGTACAATAGCTACGTTCTCAATTAAGAAAGGCTGTATTTTAACAGGCACGACGATTAATAGTTGGCTACATCGAGGACAAAGCAATATAACATCCATTGTAACAATACTGCACCGAAGTGTTATCAAAATATTTAGCAGTAGTTCACAACTGACCTGTCCACCAATTTGCACATCGTTTAGAATCGGATTATAAGCACCATCAGCCATAAACCTATCGTTTCTTTTTGTGCTCCAATTGGCTAACGCAAACGAATCATATCCTTTATAATTCATCTTAGAATCAATTAAAAAATGAAATCGTGGCCTTAAACTTGGCATTACATGTGCCATCCAAAGATTTGTAAGAAATATTTGTGTAAATTTCCCCAAACGGATTAAGTTATCCGGTATAAACAAATCCACTTGGAGTTCACATTGCCAAGGCTTTGTTTGAAGGACAAAGTTGGATATATTAATGCCAACGCAGTAACCGCTATTTACATGTGTTGGACGAAGTGGAAAAAAGTACTTTGATTTATCACAAATATGTTTGATAGTACTAGTGTACTGAGTAGTTAAATTAGTAGAGAAAATACCATTAAGTTTTGAAATCTGTTCTTTTGGTATCCAAATGATATTTGTAAATGGACGCAGTCTTCTTGGCTCACCGATTATTTCCAGATTGTTAATAGCCAAGACAAAGTTTCTCAGAATTACAGGAAGATAAGCACTTGGATGAAGATCAATGCTTTCAAAATTATTCAATCCTAAGAGACAGTTATCATTCGTGAATTTTTCAAGGGTGCTAAACAAGTTGTTTAATGTTATAGCTGGATTTTGGGTAGGTATATTTGGTGTCAGACGAGAATCTTTTAGATATTTGTTTACTACGTTTTGAGTGCCCGAATATAAATGTTTTAAAAGATGGATTGTGATTGGGTCTGATAAGGCCAGGGAAGTTAAGGGTTTTGTGGTAAGGGAGTAGTTGAATGTGTACATTGAGTAAGTTTCAGTAAACAAGAAACACAATGACAAAAAAATTAAAATGAGGTTGTAAACAAAATTTGTTGTATTATAACTTTTCATTTTTTTTATACTAAACTATGAATATGTAGACATTTGAAAACAAAACTATTTTTTAAATTTAAAAATCTTTCAAGTACGAATTGCCGCTAATTGATCTCCTTGAGCGATAGTTGGCTTATATGCGTCATCCTACTGCTCTAACGTGATCCATTTAACATGCTTTTCCAACTAAACTTGAGATCGATACACGTGTGCAATTAGTTTTTTAAATGAAATATTTCGTGAGTGTTTAATTATTATTTTTGGCTGACAAACGAAACTATCAACATATCATTTTCATTAGTTATTTATATTCTAATAAGAAGTGGCTAGCCTATTGTGTGTCTGAAGGGTTCTGTATTTGAAGAAAAACATTTGAAACAAGAAGATTTTGAAGGTCTTGCAAGTTTATATGATATTACAACAATGCTTAATAAATTAGAAGTTAATAATGAAATTTCATATTAGTGTAAATTGTAATAAAAGACGAGACCAGTCTAAAAGCAAACAAATTGTGAACTATTTTACCCAAAGTGATAATTGTACGTGCTTTTTTACATGCACTTACGAGGGAACATCGGAACATGTTTTTTCTCAGATCATCTTCATATTTTCATATATTGTTCGGAAAATATTCAAAAAACATGGTTCATTAATTTACAGTTAAGGCTGCTTCTAGCGTACTTCTTGACTCTGAAAAGGTGGTAAAAATCAACGAAATGCCAGGAAATCCAACTTTGAATTTTTAAAATAGACAAATTAAACAAATGAAGCAGAAACGAGACTTATTTTTTTTTAAATATGGATTTCGGGACATTTCATCATATTTCACATCCATTTTGGACTCGCCAAGTACGCTAGAAGCAGCCTTAACTGTAAATTAATGAACCATGTTTTTCGAATATTTTCCGAACTGCCCATGTAGAGTCGACACTTTACACATAGTCTTATCTAGGTAAGAGTAGTATTTCATGAAAATATTAAGACGAAGTTGTATCCTGAGCACGAAGCTTTACAAATAAGCCATCCAACCTTCTGCTGCTTGTTTACTCATAAGAAAACGCTATGTATTTGGTATGCCACGATAAAAAAACCA
>JAQFXM010007603.1:0-11665 GCA_034693345.1 Entomobrya multifasciata
GCATTATTTTTTGGCTGCTTTAGCTCATCTGGAAGGTTTTGGTTTGACATTGGAGGTCCAGTTTGCAATCTTCCAAAACAAAAGGATGCTGACTTTCTTTGTCAAACAGTTTTAGATACACTTGCTGATCTAGAAGCTGGACTTCCAGTAAATTTAAGGGGAAAGTAACAAAGAGTGTTGTAAATTGCAAATTTCTTGTTATTTAAAACATAAAATAATTGACTATAAATACAAGTTCTGATAAAATAGTAATTTCAAATTATATTTATTTTTATATCTATTGGCTATGCTGACATAGTCTATTCCATATTAGTTTTGCATCTATAAATATATTGCATGATATAGTCTAGTTATTAAACTTATATTATTCCATATTTCATTAACTGTGCCTTCAACGTACACTAAGGTAGTTAAGCTTTGCATGAGTTGTAGGTTGTATAAGTTATAATAAATCTAGAAATGTTCTCGAATTTTAATCCAAATAGTAAAATTTGTGCTTCTAACAACGTTTGAAAAATCATATTAACTGATGGCAACCGTGGAATTGTTGCGAAAATTGTTTTTTCAGCATTCTCCCATTCTGCATAGTGGTTTATTTATATTCTTTCTTTTAAATGTTGAAATTGTTGTGAATTTTGGATCTGTTGATGTAGTTCTTGAAATTAACTTCATATCGGAAATGGAAATGAACATGTTTCCAAGCTTAAGTGTGTCTAGATTACAAATTTATTGCATGCCAATATTCATTATTGAACAGTATATTTAAATTGATAAATTGAATGATTTATTCACAAATTTAGTTGAATTATGTTGTAAGAAATGTCTTTATTTATGCCTTAATGGCATGATTAAATGTATATTTTCCTTGTTATTTCTTACCAGTGTTCGAATTGTTCGCCCTAAATATTATTCTTAAGTCTACTAAAACGCACTACCTTTACACCATTCCAAAATTTGTACTTAATTATCACATATATTTAAAAGGAAACATATTCAGCACCAAGAAATTGAGCTGTTAGCTTAATATTGGACAGTTAAAACGAGTAAAGCCGTCATAAATTCACAAAAAAAGCTTCATTTTAAATACATATTGATACTGTTATCGAAACTTTGATGCAAACAAAACCTTAAATTGAACAAAAGTTATTGCTAAGCCCCATTAAATTTCAATTGGATTGCATAATAATTGCAAGTGATTTCATAGCAACATTGTCTGTTATAGTACTTCCCCTTGGAATACTTTGTTATTTGCTGCTTAAACCATGGAATCTTGTGGCAGACAGAAAAACAATTAGTTTTCTGCACTTGATCATGTAGAGTTGTAAGTATAAAGTAATCACATACATATTTTTATGACACTTTTATTATGTTCACGAATTATAGCTAGAATTTTTTAGACTTTATTGTGCGGATGGCATGGTGGAGTCATACTAAAATAAAAATATTGGCAAGACTGGCAACTGGAGAAGGGAACAAAGTATTCTTCTTGCAAATCATAGATATACATCCAAGCTACTTGTGATTGTTAGCTCTGTCAACAGTTTTAGAATTTTTGGGGAATTTACAGTCGTTAATGTAAAAAAGTTTATCATACTTGCCTTGGAGAATATATTTTTGGAGAGGAATTTTGCAAAAGATAAGGTTAATTGTTGGAAACGTTTAACAAGCTTATACATACATAGTGGTTCATTCATTTTTATATTTTTCCCCGAATGTACTCGTTTTTCTAATGAAAATTATAAGAATAGAGTAGTTTTTTCTGAAGATGTTTTAGGATTAGTCGTTAAGGATAGTTATAAATATATTGTTGTAAAAGTATGCTCGCATTGCGATACATTGTCTAATTATAAAATAACTCAGTTTTTCGGTGGTTGACAAGTAACATTAACTCGGGATTATTATATTTCAAATGTTAATAAACCCTTCACTGATTTAAGGTTGGGTTTAATTCCTTTTTTCGACTCGAGATAATGAAACAAGAATATTTATAAAAGTGTAACATAATTTCGAAACATTATTTAATTTATTTGTTTTCAGGAAATCCTTCGCCATCTTTTCCGATACAGCGACATTGGAGGTCCTCCCAAATGCAGTTTTGTGGACATCCCTAAAGTCACATTGTAATTTCTTGTTATGTAAACACATTTAGGATTTATTTAATTACGATAAAAATATAGAATCTAATTAACGTATTTAGCTTGCCAGGCTTTGTTTCTTTTCTTCAGAGTCATCGTCACCAGATAAGGTTGGAGAAGCATAAGCTGTTTGTATAACAACCGAAAATATTACCATGGACACCAGAAGAATAGCTAAAAGCCTTTTACTTCTTAGGGAAATCATTTTTCTAATTATCTGAATCGACTTTGGAACTTTATTGAATTTGCTTAAAAGCTATAGGAGCTTTAGTTGTTATTGTAACACAGAATTGATGCTGAAATTTGATGCCTATAAGTCAAATTCACTCAACTTTTTATACCATTTTGTTTGTTGACTTGCAGCAGCGAAACGGATCGATATTGAACTAGAACCGAACCCGAATACTTTCCAAATCATAAATATTCATTTGAAAACCAATTACTCCCATTACATAACTCTATAATTTCCGTCTCATTTTGCCCCGAGACGTCCAAATTAACATCAGACACATATATAATTACACGAATTGAATAATACTTAACTTTAATGAACGAAACAACAGCTGTTACACGACATGTAGCTAAATCTCTCAAATTAACATTAATGTACTGTACTGTAACATACATACGTTCATTATGTTAAAAAACAAATCTATAGACAAAATAATGAACCCAGTTTTTATGTCTACCAAACAATTGCAGACTGGCATTGTTTCTCTAGACAACTAGTATTCCAGTTCGTTGTACCCACTAGCCTTGCCACATTAGAAACAATTAAACCAACCAAATCTGCTTACATTAATTACCAGTTCAAATACCATCACAATCACACATATAAATATACATAAACTCCACAAGCAAAATATTGTCACAATATCGCCTTCCATTTTCAAAGCTTGTGGTTGCTCTTCATTCCCTTTGAATGTTTTAATTGGGCTATTCACTCTAGTACGATCTTGCACTCTCTCTGAAATCACTAATCCAATATGCTCATCTTCCCAATATTCATATATTCCAGCTTCCATTAAAATTCGAAATAAACTCGAAACCATTTTCGAATGTGGTGGAAAGAATCCATGAAAAAAGTTTTGTTTTGCACTTAAGCTCTTAGTAACGTAACATGTCTTTTTAAATTTCTTTTCAAAATTTAACATTACTTTTTGCCTTTCAAGTAATTGGTTAGCTTGAATAGCGTAAAATATTGCAAAAGGCCAAGAATGCCACGTAGCCCAGTTATTTTCCAAAGCTAAAACAGAACTAACGTTTTCATTTAATTTGGTTCGTGAAAGTATCCAATTTTTATGACTACTGAGCACCGACTTATTTCCATCCAACAGATTTGTTAATCGATTTCGAACCATTAGATCTTTTAAAACAAAACTGTAATTATTTTGTATAAAATATTGCGGTCCGGTGACTATTTCTTCTTCTGGAGGAATTATTAGATAACTTGTCACAAAACCGGTGTAAAAATTAACAAGAATTAGACAAGTGAACATCCAAAGTACAAAAAGTGGAGAGTATTCCAGTTTCCTGGATAGATTTGACGGTCCAAATGATATAAGCACAGAAATTATGGCAAGAACATTCCATGAAGGTGATGCCATAGTAACTAATATAACTGCAAGTATTATGATTATCCATGTTGAATTGTCAAATGGATTGGTAAACACGGAAAAGTGAAAAGGAGAAATGTATATTTTATGAGATTGGGTGCAATAAGCAAAATTTCTGCTGATTTCAGTAACTTGAATAAAAGTTGGTAAGCCTAAGGATATGCACTTGTTTAAAATTGACAAGTTTTGTTGTCGATATTTGAAATGCTGGTATTCTCGCCACATTTCTGACAGAAACATTCCTGGAATTATACTGGGATGTAAATTATCTAAGGTTAAGTTGCAACTCATTTCTGGGTGCTCGGGATCAGGTTTTGTTATTCGCATTTGTTTGTAGAGTAGTGTGGTATTGAGGTACTTTGCTATTTCGTTGTATAAATTTATGTAAGGAGCCATATGGTCTAGTCGAAATATGTAATTGCTTCTTTTTGGATATTTCTGCAAAGTGGAGGCAATAAAGCCTAAGTCGTTAGGTTTCACAAAGCCTTCAAAATATATATGATTATTATGTTTTCGGAATTCGACAAGAGTATACTTTGATATGGTCAACTGTACTAAAGTGAACAATAAAAGCAAGATTGTTAACACACGAACCAGTTTTGTAAACATTTTTAATCGTTAATCGGGAGAAAGTTTTTTCCTACAACGTGCTTCTATGATAAGAAGTTATAATGGTTGGTTTAACTTATGCACTTTTATTTGAGTTGTAGTACAAGTACATTCATTGAAAGGTTGTTACAATTCTTACGTCTGGAAGCTTTTAGTAAATTCGTTGTTTGCATTGTTGCAAACGGCGTGTGTTCCATTAGCATTATTAAACGTTTTATGAATGTTAAACATTTTGCTATGACTTATTTTTGACTTCGATAAAAATTATGCTGTCACAGAAAGCCTCAGCTTTTTCAAGTATTATGCATTGTCTGTCAATTTTAATAAAAGTAATATAAATTATAATAAAACTGTTTGCTTGCTAAGTGTCACATCTTACGATTTTATTTAATTCTTTTCATTGCCTGGAGAGCAAAAAATGATTATGCCAAGGTGCTGCATATTTGTTTGTTTTGGCGGATCAATCAACTCATTGCAGTTTACATGTACAGTTTTAGAGCAAATAGGAATGGGAGTCGAAAATCCGAACCGTAAAGACCAAAGAACCAAATCTTGTAATTTTTTGACAATTTTACCTAAGATTTTGGATTTTTCTTTTAGCCTGTGAGTACATATAATTATTCATAGAATAAATAGTTATTATAATTTGGTTAATAAAGTCAACTCATAGTGTTTGCATACATTTGCTAGTAAAAAGCGTGTTTTTATTATTTCGATTTAGTATATTTAACAAAAAAGTTACACAATTTTAATGCTTAAAAACAACTTTATCTCAGTTTACTTTCTGTTAGTTTTAAGTTTATTGTTTTCTGGAAAACCTTCACCGTCCTTACCAATGCAACGGCATTGGAGGTCTTCCCAAATGCAGTTTTGAGGACATCCCTAATGAATTCAGTGTATATTAAATTTTTTACATCATTGAATGGATTTTCTACAAAATTGTAAAAGTACATTTTTCAACTTACCAGGCTTTGTTTCTTCTCTTCGGAATCATCGTCACCGGTTTTGGTTGGAGAAGCATGGACTGTCTGGATAATCACTGCAAATACTACCATGGAAACCAGAAGGATAGCGAAGAGACTTTTGGTTTTTGGAGACATCATTTTGTAATAATTTGATTTTGCTGGAAGCTTAGTGTTTCTGCCTGACTTGTGTTGACTTTGAGATGATTGCAAAGTTTGATACCTGATTTCTAGTTGAGCTTTTCTTTTTATACCATTTTATCAGGTAAACTGCATGAAAACCAGCCATAATAAAAATATAGCACAGAAATCCCTTTCTCCTTAATAAATTAATCACATTCGTTTCAAATCATTATGAAAATCTGGTACTCTAAATGCATAACTTTTATAGTCTCGTTTCGTTTTACCCTATCTCGTTTCAACAACATGATACACAAACACATTTTCGTACAGATTGAATAACATTTTCTTTTTTTATGACAGAAACACTTTATGCTTTACAGGTACATAAAGAAATTGCTAAAAATTATCATACAACTACTATGTAACTTACTGTAACATATGAATATGTTTTATGTTAACACGCAAATCTATTAGCTTGTAATCACATGAAATATTTACTGACTTTTTTTGTCTGGCATACATTTTTATATTGATCTTGTTTTTATAGACAACTAGTTTTCCAGTTCATTGTACCAACCAACCTTGACTGGATCTCTCCATAAACTCTCTTTCGCAATATATATTTTCATTATGAATATTTGTACAGGATGATTATTATAAAGTTAGATTTTACAAGTTCCGATTGTTCAAAGCTTAATAATTGAATGGCTAAATCAAATATGTAAAATAATGTATCTGATCTGTTTAAAGTTCTGCCCAAACAACAATTAGACTAACGCGATACAATAATGTTCACAGAATTTTCTTAGCGAAGAGATTTTTAAATGTTACATATTTTGGCCATGACTATTAAAAGTGTACTAACTTTCTGAAGGGAGCAGTAATTAGCTTTTCTTTATTATTTTTACAACTTAAGCTGTGTGCTCTAATGTTACTATGGTAGCGAAATAAAGACGTGCAACTGTTGATAAAAGAAAATTCCTAAATATTTCATGACATTAAAAATCACAAATAATCCGTCCTATCGATTCTGATTTCTGTACTTGAAGTTCGTAGATACTACGTGTCCTTAATCTATTACCAAACATTATGTCGTATATCCACTTACATAAAACCATATAATTCAATATGCCCGAAAATAAGCACAAACATTTAAATTTTATTCCAGAAATTCGATCTTTTTATAACTATGCAGTTTCAAACCAATTAAAATCAATCAATTATACTTTAAAGTTATTATACATGTGAAACAGGTTAACAGTACATACACATGTCTTCCATGATTGATACTGCCGTCATATTTTTTTTTTGCATACACAAAATGCACATGCAAAAATATTCTGTGTATTATTTTAATCCTGCTAAGCTATCATTGTAATCTTGCTTATCACTCTTTTAAAATCTTTCCTCTGATTATTTCATCACCATATTTCCTTCAAAACCCAACAATATTTTATTCGTGTACATTTTTCTCACCAAATTATCACCCGAATACGTACTAAATCTTTGTTAAAAATATACATCAACTTTTAAGCTTAACATTGTTCAGCAATTTTTCATACTTTGCCCAGCAAAACTCTTTACCTCATAATTAAAATTTATCTTATCATTTATTTACACATTACATAACCCATCTTATCATTTCGCTTATCTTCATTTTACTAAACATACAACAATAATCGGATAACCTACTAACAATACCATGTCCATGCGAAAACCTCAAATTCAATTCAAATTCTCTACTTGCCATAATCATTTCATTCACTCAACCCAAAAAAAAACTGCATTTTATCGATTCACCTGTAAAAGCTGCATATTCACAAGCAAAACTTCATATCAATTAGAAAATCTGAAAACCCAGTTTCCTACATTTTACACCTGTATTACAGCTTCAATTAAATTCCGTCTACAATTTAAGATCATTAAAAATTAAAAGTTAATTGGAACTGTGTGAATTTCTTTCTATTTTAATTTGTTTCTAGAATAAACTACGGTGTTCGTCGATACATATATTTAAGTGTACAAAACAATAAGTATTTGTCTTAAAATTTATCAGTTTACATAACGTTCCATATATTCAGTGTATATATCCAGTATACAGTATATAGTGTCATTATAAAGCTATAAATAATACTCAAGGTTTTTTCTTCCTCTTCTTCTATTTACAAAGCACTAGAAAAAAGTAGAGAATGATAATGCACTTATTCTTCTTAGAAAACATTCGTATTGCGAAACACTAGTCATTAAACACATAGTACATAGTGGTTTGAACAAAATACCTATACAATTCAGGGTTTATTGTCATATTTCACTGGAAATTACGAATTACACAACACTAAAATAAAAATCACCTATCAAATTTTAGACATGGGCAAAAAAGTACAACAAATAATGAAACAATAGATTAGTATTCAATTCAATGTATATTATTTTCTATTAGCCATAGTGAACATCAAACAGTTAAAGTAAAGTGAACGTTTCTGAAAAATTAATTACAATTCTGGCCATCAAAGACGCCGTGAAAGTAAAATAAAGCCGGTTTAAATAATATTCAGTTAATACGTGTGATTGCGATCGTTAAAATAATATTTTGTTGTTGATGTTGAAAAATTTGATAACATTTAATTTGAAAGCGAGAGTGTTTTTTTTTAAGTTGGATAATAGTTAATTGTGAAACGATGGAAAATTTAATTGAAAACTGCCTTAAGAAGATCAGAGGGAATCTGTTCATTGCCATGATTCTCGCTACAGGATTCCTGGTAACTGGAATAGTGACCTTTGTACTTCAAGCTGTTGTTTTTGTGATGGTGAGACCATGGAGCTTGGCTGTGTATAGAAAAATGAGTTGGTATTTTAGTGCTGGAATGTATTGGCGTAAGTCCAGCAATTAAAATATTTACATGGCTTTAATTAGAAATAAAATAATTGCAGTTTTAGTAATAATTAATTAATTATTTTTAAATTCTAGATCAACTCATGTTGGTACACTGGTGGTCCAATACCAAAGTCAAAATCCTCATTGATCCGAATGACCTGAAGAACCACTTTGGCAAGGAGCACTCCATTTTACTAATGAACCATAAATATGAAATTGACATCTTAATAATTACCGCCCTCTGTAATTATTTTGGGATGGAGGGAAATTTGAGAGGATTTGCCAAGAAAAGTTTGCAGTATCTTCCAATATTTGGTTGGCTGTGGAAGCTGCAAGAGCACATATTTTTGGAAAGGAATTTTGAAAAAGATCAGAAAATTTTGGAGGAAAGGCTAACAAGTTTATTGGGAGGAGGGGATGATGGGGGAAATGATCCTGTGACGTTGGTACTGTTTCCGGAGGGTACAAGATTTACGGAGGATAAGCACAGGATTAGTATGGAGGTGGCGAGGGGCAAAGGGCTGCAGGAATTGAGGCACCATTTGTTACCGAGGACGAGGGGCTTTGAAACTTGTGTGAAGACGCTGAAGAGCGGGAATTTTAAGGGAGGGTTGCCTGTGGCGATTTATGATGGATTGATGGTTATGGAGGGGGATGGAGGGAATTTTTCGTTTGGGGATTTGACTAGAGGAAGGGGACCAAATGTTAGGATTATTTTGAAGAGGTACTCATTGGAAGATGTTCCGGTAGATGGGGCGGGGGAATGGCTTCATAAGAGGTATCAAGAGAAGGATAAGGTGATGAATGGATTTTTGGAGGGTGGGGGAATGGAGGGTGGGGGGATGGAGTTGGAGGATGATAAGTTTTTAAGTTTACCAAAGCCTGGGAGTGTACTAGCTTTGGTTGGGGTTTTTGATGGGGTGGTATTTTATTATTTGTTGAGTGGGCTGATTAGTATTTTAATGAGTGGGGGGATTTTTGTTTGGGGGATGGTGGGATTGGGGGTACTTGGAGGGAGTAAGGCTTTTAAAATGATTGGGGATATTACGAAAATTGATAAGGGATCTAAGTATGGTCAGGATAAAGTTAAGTAGGTTTACAAATGTCAAGGTCATTTAATTTTAATGTTAAAATTGACTAATTTATTAAAGTATTTAGAATTAATGACGAAAAAAATGTAAAAAGATGAAGTTTTTTGATGAAATAATTTTGTAATTATGTTATGTCAACAAAAAAAACATGAATTATGACGAGTCAGTATCAAGTTTTATCAGTTGACTTAAATCCTTTTTAATAAAATGTTAATTTATTTTGTCAATCATTCAATTTATAAGACAACTTGTTTTGATACGATACGATGCGAGATGCATCAATTCTTAATGAGATTTAAATGCAAAATGAATGAATGAAGAAAAAACATCCAATAAATTTTCCAGTCTTAACTGTCATTCATAAAATGATGAATGACACGTGACGTATGAAAAAAAAGCGATGAAACATAATCATAACTCAGTAAACAGTTTTGACTGTTATATGTCTGCTATGATTTATGAACATCCTACAATCCTACTAGCACCATACACCATTAAATTAAATCAACTTACCATTTTATTAACCAATTTACCCTTTTTAAACACTAAATCAACTAGACCAATAGACACAAAAACTGCAACACATCTTGTTATTTTATGTATATGTATGTACGTACATAGTCGTGGGCGTTGCGTGCTTCCTACAATTAGTCATCATTCACACAACTTAACTATCATACGACCATGTATACTAAAAATATATAAAATGTGTAGAGATGCCACAATTGCCACAGGTCTTTTTTTGTAGTTGCATTTATATTTCTAATCTAATCCATTCCATTCCACAAAATCTCTCATCGTCTTTTTTTCTCAAGTGACCTTGTCTGCTCTAAACCATAAATACCAAACCAAGCTTGGTCAGTGTCAGTGAGATGATTTATTTTTTTGTCATGCGTTTTTATTTGGGTACGTTTCATCATAAACACTGCTTGTAAACGTGTTAAATTCCATAATTCTACATTCTGTATTACAAATTAACTTACCATAACACCATAACCAACTTACTTACTCATGTTATATTTTTAGCAGAGCTTTACAAATACTGATATACGCTTGCATTGCATTTTTTTATGAATTCCTCCACAGTCGGCAGATCCACAATCCAAAGCAAAGCTAAAAGTACAAAGCTCATTTTAGAAAAATGTAACTCATGTAATTTGACTGGAGACTGGGATTGGACTACTGGAGTCAGTTTAGCGTGGAATGGACATCGGAGAGTACATGGCAGTCTGAGAAAAATAATAATAGTGAGAATTGAGCAGTTAACACGGTGGAATCACTGCAGCTGGGTCTGTGAATGTGAAATTGAATAATTATTTAAAAATTGTGGGAGGTTGGGTGGTAGTAGTTAAGAATCTTTAATTATCGAGTTAATTAGTGTAAAAAATGGAAAATCAAATTGAAAACTTGATTAAAAAATTTCGGGGAAATGGGTTCATTGTTGGGATATTGGCGATGGGGGTGGTAATTACTGGAATTGTCACGTTTCTCGTGCAAGCTATTGTTTATGTGGCGGTGAGACCTTGGAGTTTAAGGATTTATAGGAAAATGAGCTATTATTTTAGTGCGGTGATGTATTGGCGTAAGTTGATTAAAAATTAATTAAAAATTAAATGGTGTAGTTTTTTTTGAAGGGGCGGTAATTTAAAAAAAGGGTGACTTATATTTTTTTCAATAGATCAACTCCTCTTGGTTCACTGGTGGTCTGATACAAAGGTCGAAATTCTTGTGGAGCGGTCCAATGATTTGAAGAACCACTTTGGCAAGGAGCACTCCATTTTGATAATGAATCATAAATATGAGATTGACATATTAATAATTACTGTACTCTGTAATTATTTTGGGATGGAGGGAAATTTGAGAGGATTTGCCAAGAAAAGTTTGCAATATCTTCCAATATTTGGTTGGCTGTGGAAGCTGCAGGAGCACATATTTTTGGAAAGGGACTTCAATAAAGATAAGGGGATTTTGGGGGAGAGGTTGACAAGTTTGTTGAGGGGAGGGGGTGATGGGGCGAAGGATCCTGTGACCTTGGTGCTGTTTCCGGAGGGTACAAGATTTACGGAGGATAAGCACAAGATAAGTATGGAGGTGGCGAGGGCAAAGGGGTTGCCGGAGTTGAGGCATCATTTGTTACCGAGGACGAGGGGCTTTGAAACTTGTGTGGAGACGCTGACGAAGGGGGATGGGGGGTTTAAGGGGGGATTGCCTGTGGCGATTTATGATGGATTGGTGGTGATGGAGGGGAAGGGGG
>JAQFXM010007604.1:0-11661 GCA_034693345.1 Entomobrya multifasciata
ATCACATAAGGTGCACTTATGGGTTTTGATTCCTTGATGCAGCAACTCATGCATCGTCAAATAGTACAGCGACTTAAAAGATTTGTTACAGTATTTGCATGAAAATGGCTTCTCATCAATATGGCTTTTAATGTGAACATTTAAACTTGAGTTTGTAGGACATGAATATTCACACAACTCGCAGTTATACGACTTCTCATTAGTATGGGTAAGATAATGATTGAAAAGGTTAGATTGAGATCCAAGCAATTTTTCACAAAAAAGACACTGGTACAAGCCCAGATGCCTACTGGTGTGTACTCTCAATGTACTTTTTGAGCTAAATAATTTTTCACAAGAGGCACATTTGAACTTTTTTGTGGACATGTTGACTACTTAAACAACCGAACTATAAAGTTAATTTTTCAACAGCTCTTTGGCTGTTCCACTATAATGGCAGTATAATTTTTTTACGGCTGAAAAGTATATATTGTAAACGCAGGATTGGGTGACTTTATTTGTAAACGAGAATTTTTTTATGAGCAGAATGCAAAATGTTCCAGTAGTGGGCTCAAACACTTTGTTTATCTATTTAAAAAATAAATAAATGAAGTTTAAGAACGACTTTATCTGACATTGGGACTCAAGCAACTGTAAGCAATCTAGGATAAGTTAAGCAATATGAATTATCCTCTGCAGCATATTTCATTCCGTGGGTTCGTTTAGATATTATTTTCATTGGTGTTGGGTATTTTTTATGTAGAATTTGTACGTATGTGAAACAGTAATAATACGTGGAATTTTTAGGGGCTACAATGTGAGTGCATCAACTATGTATGAATGGACCTAACTTGGATTTTAACACATTACATTTTATGTGCATATATCATATTTGAAATGCTTAGTGTGCTCCAAAGTATGGTGTATTTTTAATTTTACGGCTTCTTACATGCTAGGGAAAGTAATTGCTTATGATGTATGTTTATGTATTGGTACAAAATGTTGCGGCAGCAAGAAATCGTCTCGAGAAGTCGTAATTACATTGAAGAGAACGTGGTCACGTAAATAGAAATTCTTTGAATTATATGCGCACAGTTTTATTCATACACACATAAAAAGCTTGTACACCTATGTCCATAAAAATTGATAAAAATAGTAATAAATGAAATACGCATTAGCACAAGCTATTAATGAACACAACATTATATGTTAGTAAAAAACCCACAAAATACAGGTTATTCTTTTCATCAATCCTCAACCTAAGATTCACATACGTTTTTCCATCATTGCGTTCCTAATTTTGAAATGCTTCCTGATCAGTCGATTTTTCATTCTTTTAAATCGATGAGGCATGAATATTTAGGTATATTTAATATTATTGAAATTCATTGGAATATCAATATATATACTGATAGGCCGTCATATTTTCAAACTAAAAATTGGCAACTAAAAAATTGTCAACTATTTGACATTATTGACCTTTAAGTTCTGGAAAAACCCACATTGTCAAATGTAAGGTCGACATTGTCAACTTTCAAAACTTTAACCACTTAGCTACTTATTTGTATTGTTTCGTCATTTGCATTTCATCTTTAGCATATAGAGTACATCAAAATTTGGCATTCAGCAGATTTAATTCGTGTTTGAGTATTGTTTCAACTAGGCAAATTCGATAAGGCTTTTACATTTGTTGAATACACAAAATCTTATCCCTCCAAAATAACTTATTTAATTCGCCACGTATACGATCATATCAAGTAAGGAAAAGTGGTCCAATATATTTTTATACCAGTGAAGATGTGTGCTATGCATTCATATTTTTGAGGACGGGAATATAAGCATAGTAGAATCTAATTGGAACACATTTATACTCGACAAAAACAGTCGAAGTTTCAACTTGAGGATCTCTGAGCCAAGTACTTTGGAGAACATGAAGCTTTCTGACTTTTTAAAGTAAGGACGATGCAACTGATGAAAATTTGAAGTTCAAGATTATGCACTTACAATTAGATTTCTGTTTAGTAATAATGCGCATATTTAAAAGCTTTACTCAATTTTATTTTTTATTCATTAAATGACAATTTAAAAAATAAAGATCTGGTCAAGATTTGCAACTGCGCAAGCAAAAATACCGCAACATCAAAACTGATTCAAAACTCGAGTAAATCTCAAAAAGCGTACTACAATATTTGTTAAGTTCGATAGGTGTAGGCGAGGTTTTACAGAACTAAAAGTCCAAATGTCTGAAAATAATATAAGTATTGGTACTACTGTTTGGATTGTACGTTTGCAAAGGTGAACTTCTTTTAAAAATTTCATTCATCCTTCAGAGTTTTTTTTCATTTTTAAAAGTTGACAATGTTGACCATTAATTTGACAATCTCGACCTACGGAATTTGACAATGTCGACCGGAAAGTTGACAATGTTGAAGTAGGCGATATGACGTAGAATCAAAAATTCGTCCATAAGTCAACATGTGACCTGTTTGACCCTCCTGTTCCGAGAGGGTTTGACCACGGAAGCTGAAAATCTCTAGCGATGGAGTAATTGGCCCGAAGTGTCTATGCGCCAAGCTTGAAGTCAATTGGTTGACGCGTTTCAAAGTTAGAGCGCTCACATACAGACGGACGGATGGACTGACAAACTAAAATTATAACTACGATGAATACATTCATCTACGTAATATATATATATATATATATATATATATATATTCTTGTTAATATTATATAAAATATTGTCTGTATACATATCTTGTATTTGCATTTCACTTTGAAAAACTCATACCTCATTTTATACTTTACAGTTTATAAATAAAAAAATTGCCATAATATTGAATTTTATAATGCGTAAAGTGCTTCATTAGCTGAAAAAAGTTACTATATAAGCAAACTTTATAAATTGTGGTATGAACAAGGGAAGTGTTTTTGGTGGGAGAAAGTTGAAAGCTTGATCTAGTGTTCTGATCTCTAGAGACTTGTGGTTTGACTCTTTGCTTAGTTTTTTTGTGAGTCCCATCCGATGAACATTAATTTTCATGCACTCAATTTTACTCAAAACTAAGAAGAGTTTTTCACTCTTTTTCACAGAAACTTTTTCAATCACTTTTCCTCGACTTTTAATAAGACTTATTGTAAAATTGTTTTGAAATTTTTTTATACGTTTGACTTTCAAGCTCAAAACATTTGTGGTATAGGAAGAAAATGGTTTTACATTTTTTAGCATATTACCGTAGTAAAATAGTGGCATAGAAATGTTATAATATGTAACGGTTAATACAAAGCCAAACAGGTTGTAAATAAAAGGGTTTTAGACAAATTATTAGATGAATTCAGAACGATTCATCTTTTTTTGCTCATCTGTGAAGAGATTAAATAGTCCTTTTCGTTTGCGTTAACGTTTACATCTCTTAATACACTTGTAAACGTATGTATGACAGGTTTTTAAAAAACAAATTGAAGGGTATCCTTTGAAGATCGCCGAACTAAATATATTCTTCACTGTACTGCAAAGTTTCCACAAAAATCAAAATTATATGAAATTGTAACATACAGAAGTTATACTATCAGTTGAATTTAAGCAAATGTTATAAGCTTCAAATTGCCAATTTTCTTCCGTTCATTATGATAGCTTTAAAGAATTGTATGTTTAAACGCATAGCATCATAACAAATGCGTGGTGAAAGCGACAATTGTTTTATGTATTTGAGATATTGGTGACGTTTTTCAACGAAAACGTTTTTCAGAAATTAAATATCATTTTCATAAAGATTACCTAGATATTTCAACATTCTAATTAAACTATTTCGAAATTTTAAAAGAAAGTTATTCAACATTTCGAAATGACATGCGAAATACGTTGTATTTTTGTAGAAACAAAATGTGATAAAGAGTGGAAGAGACTACACACAAGAGTTCAATCCCAAGAGTGATAGTTTTGTAAGGCAACCAAGTTTTTTGTGCCAGACAGGAACGCACGAAGGTGAGAAGAGAAAAAAGATATATTTTGTTTTCTCTCGTTTATTTATCCCAGACAGCCACCATTTTCTTCAGATATTATTTTCTTCTTTTCTGCATTAGTTCCGCTCCCATGCAGCCATCTCAACACGGTGTCTTCGTTAATTAACGAGCTTCTATTGTGTCGTGTCAATTTTCAGACTTGTTCTCTTACAATCTCAGCACTTAACACATCAGGTTGTTGTTAACATTTTCTCTTGGTTGCGTTTTCTTTCTTTCTTTTCTTTTTGTGTTGCAACTTTCTAGTTCATTGTGACTACCGTCTGAGCTTTTAGTATATGTTATGTGAAGCAACACTCTTAGATTACATGATTTCTCAAGAACTTTTAGCATGATGACATAGCTATTCTGTTAACTAAAAGTGTGACTACTTTGTTTTATTGACTGTCGCATTCTATAAAATATTTCATTTTAAATTAGATTTGCACGAGATTTCCAAGCAAATTTGTTATTTTCAAAAAAATCAATTGTGCTTTCACATTTGTAACAAATTTATTGAGTTAATGTAAAATATTTACCGTGAAAATTATCAACTTCGAAATTATGCAGTGTTTAAGATCATTACAAATTATTTCTAAAAAGAAGCATACTTTTCAAAATATATGATACTGTTAGCTAACAACTTTGTTGGATAAACTTCAAAAAAATATCATTATGCAAGTGAGCAAACTTTCTATCCAGAAAAACACCAAACCAGCCAATCTTTCATTAGGTAAGTCAATAGTAAGTACATGACTTCTATAAATAATTCTGCAACATAACATAACGCGTCATTTTGTGTGAAAAACGGTATAAATTTACAATACCAATTTACACGCCATGTTTAGATTTTTCGTCCCTCATATCAAATTTATTTTAAACAGCAAGTTGTTTTTAAAAAACGCAAGGACAAATTATTACAACTCCCAAGAAAACGTTAAGTAAACTTATATTTGACTTTGTTGTAGACATTTGGATCCAATAAGTTTGTATTTTGTTTGGAAAACTATCACTTTATTTCAAAAAGTAACATGGCCTCACAGTTTTCAACACAATCAAATACTTTTTCTGCTCTGTCCGCAAAAATATATACAGTGAATTGTTCTGGTTTTTCCAGTGGAAAATTTTTAGTACATTGGATTGGTGAAAGCAAAATATTGCTTTCAATTTTTCCTATACTAAAATTTCCAAGGTGTTTCTCAGTGCTTTCTATATTTTTCCACTTCAAACTTATTCAAAAGAACATGAAAACAAAACTAGCTGAAACACAGCAATTTTTCTCTCATGATCTACCTCTTTTGAAAATATGAAAAGATGTAGAATTTGTAGAGTTGTAAGAAGTACATTTTTTGTTATCCTGAAAAATAATAGTACTCACGTTTCACCCATTTCTCACTATTCATCCACTTCATCAAAGTTGCACATCCTTTTTTAAACTGTGCTGTGCATGAAAACTGCACCGAAATTCCCAAAAAGATACCGCCCAGCCAAGTGTCCAACTTATGGCTCCAATGGCTCGAATGACACAACATATGTACTTGCATTTTATTCCTTGCAAAAATATTTTGTACTTTTGAATAGTTTTTTATTGGAAAAGTTTGAAATTTTTCGTGCTTTTGCTCGTTATTTTGAAATATATTACACCACTCTATAAACTCAGTCCAGTTTATTAATGCATATCGTTTGAATGATGATGGGACATCCAAAAATATAAACGTAGATAAAAAATGCACTCCGGTGGACGTGTATTTTTTAGACAATTTATTGGATTTTTTCTTTAAAAAAACCTTGTACCAAATGCAGTATATTTATGTTTCTGTTTTATTGCATGGGTTATCGTGGAAATTAGCTATGTGAAAAAATACTAGAATATATTTTGCACTGTGTGTGTGTTTTGTGTCAAGCTGTAGCATCATATGAATAAAATATTTAATAAAAGTCCCAACAGTAAAGTATTATAAAAAAGAATATATTGGGTACATTTTAAAAAGTGAAATGGAAAAAAATGGAAGTTTGTGCTAAATCATTTCGAGTTTTGTTAGTGAAGGATTGTCGTATCGCTTGTTGTAGTTTTGGGTTTATGTATAAATAGATGTTGTGTGACTTATGCAATGAAATTGGGTTGAAATGGATATAATTTGATGTGTACAGTCGTGCGAATTTTTGGAATTTTCTATAAAATTTTCCTCAAGTTAATCGAATATTGTGTAGCAGTGTTATCAAGTTTTCTAATTTTTGGAGACCAAAACAACCCAAATATTATATAAGATTTTGATATTGCCTTGATAAAACACCAGTTCATGTTTTGAGGTAGGGCAAAAAAACTGAATAAACTATTACAAAAAACTCCAAACAAAATTATATATTTTGTATGTTTTAAGTTGCTACGACATCATGGATGAAAAAAAGAAACTAGACAAGTTAAGCAATGTTGCGAAAAACCATACAAAATTACGTTGCCCTAAGCCGCCACAGAGATACCACGACAAGTAAAAGAGATAAACACAACTTTCTGATATACGCTTACCATTTTCCCAAGTCAGTGAACCTTTACAACATAATCTGTATGTGGCTGACTTATCGTTAGTGGAACGTTTTGCTTGGATGATGATTAAAAAGGTTTCTTCAGGCGGTTGGCTTAGCGTGGAAGATTAAAACTAGGTTCTAAGAAAACTGCAAAGTATGTTTTTATAATAAACCATGTGAGCGTAGTGTCTTTATTGTCATTATCACAGATGAGCAGAAGTGGTCCCTTAGGTACGAAAAATACAATATAAAAGTAGGATATATTTGAGCTTTTTGTAGTTTTTTTCTTTTTAGAAAACCAGACAATCTGTGTGGTCCTTGGAGCAATATGAAAAGCAATACTCATGTACTTTTTTAGTGCAAGCTTGTATAGAGAAATATAGTAAGGTATTATATTTTAGCCTTATGCAAGTAATTTGTGGTACCTGTAGCAACATAAATAATTGGGTAAAAACTCATCTTGCTGGCCTAATTATTTTGGGTGGAGTTGCAAATTGCAACTTGCAATTGTGCAAGCAAATTATGATATATTTGAAATCGGTAAATTTATCAAAATATGTACGTCTTGATTTCAGACATATAAAAAACTGAATAGATTGACAAATATATTTAAATATCAAATAGATACATAATTTCCGCTTTAATTAATCAGAAACTAAGTTACATGAAATGGTTTGAACGCATAAACATAATATCATGAAAAATATTATTTAGCAAAAATTTATTATTTACCATTTTTAATAATTGTATTTTTTCATTTTTTTGTCCTTAGTTTGCACTTGAAACGAAAAATGACATTTTTGGTCAGTGTCCCTCAAAGTGAAAAAAGTTGACTGCTATTTATTGATGATTTATGGATGATGCTAAACATTAAATGCACCCGTTTCCTAGTTGGTTTGCCAAAAAAAGGAAAGTTTTTTTTTGTAACAAAAAATGGTAGGCATTGAATTTATGTTTTTCTCTAGTACAACTGAATATTAGCTTGGCAGTCTTCCAAACATTTAAAAAAAACAAAAGTCTGTAGTGGTAATATTTAATCTGTACAAGTAAAGTTCTGAAATATTCTGACGCAACTTTCTAAATGTTTCTGTATTTTAATAAAAGTTTGACATTTGTATGCTACAGTGTATAGTCAACTTGCCTTTTGAAAATGTTAAAAGTTAAATATAAAAGTGTTATTAAAAAATGTAAAAAGTTTGCAAACGTTTAGAACTATAACGCCAGTATGTATAATCCAAAGAAGGGAAGAACGACCAATACAGTTTCGCGTTTAATATAATTTTATAAACAATCAAAGGATGTACATAATTTTTTAGAATTATTAGAGTAAAAATAAAACCACTACAATTTTCTGACCCAGAACGTATTTGACTTGATATATTTCACAAACTTTTGCGTTTTCACTTAAATATAAATAAATATATTTCAAATTGAAACAAAAACCAAGAAATTATTAGAAATCAACAGTTAACTTGACTTCCTCCAAGGTCGTTCATAAATTTACTGTTAGGACGTGCAAAAAATTTCTTTCAGGATGAATTACAAACAAAACAAGTGCAAAAATAGGTTGCTTCTTTTTCAAATGGCACTCGAGTGTAATAGCATAAAAGTCTTGTTTTCAACTTTCCCAATAGTTACCACCATGTTCTCAACATGCTTACCATATCATGTTTTATCAGAAAAACAAACATAAAACAAAACAATAAATAATATATATATGAAAAACGAGACTATACAAACAAAAATATTGCAATATCTATCAATTCACTTTGTTTGCAAAAAGTACACATTGTTTTATTTTAGGAGGAAGTAAAATTCGCATATAAAAAGATAAAATATCTATAGACGTAAAATATGTTATAGATATTTTATATTAAGTACAATTTAGAGTCCTAATAGCAAAACGAAATTTTCGTGGCCATTTTTTTAACCGAATAATGCATCACTTCATTCATGTTAATTAAGTTGGTCGTGTTTTTTTGCACTTTCTGTGTGTTCTTTTACACGTATTTTGATTGCTTTTGTAATTGAAACGTCTATTGGCACTATTTGAGTGCCAAAAAATCCACTTAGCTTTGCTATATAGACCAATGTGACAATAAATCAAACGTTTCTTGTAGTATTTTTACTGCTAAACTAAAGTTTTAGGTAAATATATTGCTTTAATATGTTTGTATATAGTACAGTGGCTGTGTCACCATTGATACGGGCATCAAAGTAACACCTCGAAAATGCTACGCGTACACGACAAACGATGAGAGTGCGAAATGAGATTTACTGACAGTGTAGGCGGAAATATGAGTTTTTGAGTGACCACAGATCAAATATTGTCCTTTATTGTTGCCACAATCTTTCCCAGTTCTACTTTATTATTCATGGCAATTTAAGCTGAAAAAACAAAGTCACTGTTACGCGACTACTGCAGCAAAATCTAGAGCGAATAATGTAAAACTTCAAAGAGATACCATTTGAGTGGCATTTACTCCCACTTTTCAATAAAGCTGACTTTATAGTCCATCTTTAAAAAAAATGTGAGTTGTTTGATTTTCAGTGACACATTTATTTTCTGTGGTTTTGTGAGTGATACTGTATATAATTCAGAATGTAATATCCAACCCTATCCAAGAGAACAAATGATGGAAAAAAGTATTTAGCCTCCATGTAAGGATAAGCAAAAATCTGCGGTTTCTATTTCAGATAGGTAAGCTAGTATAAACAACGGATCAAGAAATAGAAACTGGAAAAGTTGGTTATAATTATAGTAGAATATTTACAGATTGGATATTTTGTTTGACTGGCAATGTTCAAATTTAACAGCGGACAGATCTCTGCTTAAACCGCAGAGTTTTTCTGCCGTCTTTTCATTATCGTCAGGTCGTTTCTCAGGCACGTGTAGTCTCAATTCCATCCTCTATTGTACAGAAATGTGAAATTCCAGGAGAATGTGGTTCCTATTCAGTTTAACTTTAACCGGAATAGCTTTCATCTTGTCTTGTGGTTACATTAAAAGAAAAGGGGATCAATGATAGAGAACACATTCAACGGAAAACCGTGAAGATAAAACAGAAAAGCTTTATTCCAGACATTTTCGTCGTTAGTATAATTGCCGTTAAAGGAGATCTGGTTTTATTGAGAGCGATGCATTCATCCGTAGGAATGCACTGTTTAATGCATTATTCATCTTAAATGAGTTGGTTATATAATAAAAAATCTACACGACAAAGTTAAATAGAATATTCATTACTAGGATCACTGAACTTATGCATTCTCGAAGTAAAACTATCTTTATTTTTTTGCCTAAAACACAGTTCAAAATATTTGAATAAACTAAAGCCCTTTTCACCAAAACTTCATTTCCTGAACCTACCAATCGATAAAATTCAGAGCGAATCTATAAATTGCATTTCATGATTCACTTTACCACATTAAACCATATTTAGTAAAAAAAAGTAATGTTGGTATTTCAACGAAATGGCAAAGCAATAATAATTTTCGCAAATGAAACACATTTTTCTACCCTTCTAGCAAAAGCTTACATACTTTCATTTTTCTCTCCTATTTTTCTTGGAAAAATCACTTAACTCTTTTCTCCTTATTTTTACTAATCTCGTTTCTTATATTTCAATCGGCTTTCAATTCCTTCAACCTTTTTTATTTCATTATTTACTTCTCGATCAACGAAGGGAAAAAAGTGTAGAAACATTTGGTTGCAATCATATATCTCTCAAAAAACTGATTGTTTTCTCTCTCTCTCTCTCTGCTGCTTCATCTTATACTCTTGTATAGTGATCGAGTAGCCAAACCATTCAAATGTAAAACTTAGGAGCCTTTGAAAATAAGAGTTTTATTGAATACGCACTCGCTATATGTTTCTCAGTAAACAATTCCTTTTGGCTCGTAAATATTTCAAAGTGACGGAAATCTTATATTTCTGTTTTCCCAAACAAATGACACAATTACACTAACACATACGAAAGGAAAGTATAATGCGAGCATTAATTCCGTCTTCTATCGTGTCGTGCCGACTTTCATCAATCGGTACACAAAATGATACTACATTTCGTTTCACTTGTCTGTGCGATATTTAATCTGCCTAATTGTTTTTTTGTTCCAATGTGAGATAGCTGAGAGAGGTTAATCCTACACAGAAAATTACCCAGTAAGTTTATAAATTGAACTTAAGCAGATAAAGAGATGTTTTCTATCACTTTATGTTAAACAAAGACACTTTCTGGTAAAACATTCGGACATTTTGATATTAAAATCTTAACACAATATTTTGTACATGACTCTTTTGATTCTAAGATCTGAGTTTATATTTTTATTTACTAAGGGAATTTTTTAAGCTGTTTTGATTATGGTCAAAAACAAGTATAACAGTGGTTATTTAAATACGTAAACATTTGCGGTCATTAGTACATAAACATACTTAAGCTTATGCTTAAAAACTGAAAAAAAGAGTTTTGTTCAACTTACCAGCGAAGCAGAAGATGGCGATGAAAATAAATCTGAAATCCATTTTTGTGCTTTAGGTTTCCGTTTCTTTGAACCTTTTGTTTTTTAATTTTTTTGAGCACTTTTGTTTAAAGTTTTTTTTAAATAAAAGGATTTTGTATTATATATTAAATCACTGGCTATTTTTATTTAAAAATAATAATGGTTCTGCACTGGATAAGTTTAAGTTTCAGAAAAAAAACATTTGTGATAAGAACTCTAGAAAAATGCAGTCGAACTCCAAGAATTTCTGGGGTAATCAAGTTGTCCCTGGCAGCTCTCTCTGATATCAATAGGTTTATTTTCCTGAACGTTTGAATCCTGTAAAAAATACAAACCAAATTTTAAACATACGTGCATTGAGACATGTATTTGAACTATGCTTAAGTTTAACAGAAATAAAACATTTAGCATCCTAAAATACTCAAATACCTATGCATATATGTATGTAAATGCATGAAAAAAAATTCACTTTAAAACTTATGCAAAGCAAGCTTTTTAACGAAACCTATTTTTAATTAAAACAGCTTTAAACACAACTTCGTTTCCGTTACGGCGGATTTACTTTCTACAAATGACCATTCTACAAATATGCAGTTTGTGCTTAAACAAGGTGATTTACAATCCATTTTAGAATTAGTCGGTCAATTTTACGAAAAAATGTAT
>JAQFXM010007605.1:0-11660 GCA_034693345.1 Entomobrya multifasciata
GTTTAGCCAGTTAAATAAAAATAAATCTAGTGGTTAGCCAGTAAAAAAAAAAAAAGATGAATAAAAGCGCTGGTTCCAAATGCAGTGCTTTAGGTTCAATAAAAAGGTTCATTCACAGTGGTTGGATACGGTTGGTTGTGGTAGAATATGTAGACGTTCCTATAGGCATGATCCTGCATTATAAAATAAATGCACACGAAGATGCACTCAATCATGAAGATCACATAGTACGTCGTTTATGAGACACATTTACACAACATATATACGTTCCAATGTTCATAGTGTACACACACAACATTTTCTGTTTAAACACATTACCAAGAACCAAATCTTTCCAGCCATATTCAAAAGTAATATAAACCTTTAATTCAACACAAAAATATCCTAAGCCTGTGGAAATACTAAAAATAGTTTCTGACTTTGCACAATCAGCTTCAGTTTCAATCTAAAACTTGGTGTATAGCGTTATACACTTAACTTCAAACTGCTATGAATGCAAAACTTCACGGAAAAACCATCCTTCTGCCATTGTGTACCATGCTTCACAAGATCTACTCAATGGATGCATCCTACATCTTTGCCATACTTATTTTACGCTACCGTATTTCTATAATATGATCATCTACATGTGCATGTGATGTGATATAAGCATAATTAAGCATCATTTTCTTCCTTCCTCTTTCACTTTTAAGGTAGTCCTAATCCTACACTTAGCATTGAAGTTGGTTATCATATCCATCCAATATGCAAACATTTTATTCATCAACTTTTCACCTTCTCACACATTCTGCACATGTTTATAGGATGAATGTGTATACATTAATGGAACTATTCCACATGCAGTAACATATATTCTTTTCCTTATAAATCCATTTTAATAAGCGTGCTTCCCATTGCTAATGTTTTAATTCGTATTTTGTGTGTAAAAACATGAAACATTTATTTATTGTTTGTGTGGAAATGAAAAGTAACTCATCAACACATCCTCAGCAATGAAGACAGCAGAGAGGACGGTGAAAATCATAACAAATCAACAGGGGAGAACATGACATGAGCAGTGCACATTTGCAAACTTGTGATGATGGCTGAGAAAGTAAGAAGTTATATGGTCCTCTATTTATTTTCGCCCATAATAATATACTATTTAATATACTTGTAATTCGCATTATATGTGTATAAAAGCATATTAGTTGAAACAAAACAAAATGATTAATATAACCGTCTACTCTGCTCGTTCTGTGCTGCATAATATGTATGACTAACTAGTTGTAGCTTATAGCAGTGGTCCATGGCATCATAGTATATGTTCTTTTATACGCTGCCAGTGAAAGAATAAAAACCCAGCCAATATGCTATAGTTTTTTTACTGTAGTGCACAGCACAGTAGCAGCACCATAACTTTACTGCACGTTTTGAGTTCAGTTGATTGAGAATGAAAAGTCTTACCGCTTGTGTTTGTGTGACATGTGTGATGCGATGCAATACATAGTATGCCAAATTTTCAACCATCATTTTTCATGCATACAGGCTTGCCAACATAAATTCACTGTTATTCTATTTAGCAGAGCAACTCGAATGCAAAACTTAAAGTTCGTCATCGTATTTCCCCAGCCGTGGATCACCAGAAACTAGATAAACATCATCATTATTGGCATACACACATTTTTATAAGGAGAGCACAGTAAAGAGCATGGACGTTTTTCGCAAAAGATGTGATGGATGTATTACGGTATTTCATTGTACATGGAAGCGTGGGCCTTATACTAGAAATTATAAAATACGTATAAGCATAATATATTGAAAGCAAGAGCAGGCCAGTATGATTAAATCTTGGATTTATCTGGAAGCAGTTAGCTGTCACCACATGCTTATGTGGAAACTAAAAATTACAATTTTATTAAAGTGTACACAATTGGTAAAGCGGGAACGAACGGGAACAGTGTTCTTTATAATAACACTTGAATTGATTGAAATGATTGTTTTTACAACCATGCATACTTAACTGATGACCATTACTATCATTTTTAGTCCTCCAGTCACAATTTTAATTCACGGAACACTAATCAAGAAAAAAAATCAGTGTAACTTCAATCTATAAAGGAATTAACGAATTACTCCAAGCCACTGACTAAGTTTGAGTATCCGACCTAACCAAAAGGTGTGGGCGTGCATAAAAACAGCTTGATAAACGAGTGCATTATAAATCGCAACTCATGAATGAGTGCTATGAGGAGAAGAGGCCATATTAAGTTATCTATGCACGGATTTTCCAATAGCTCATACAAAAGATGGGATATCAGGTTTATCCAAAAAAAAATACAATCTTTTCTACGGATTCTGTTCTGTTTGTGCGATTTAGAGTTCAGGCAATTTGTTTTGGTTTTTATAAACAGCTCACCGTCACTACAGCGATCAGTTAGTAGTGATTTGCAGATACAAAGTACATTTAAAATGAATGATGAGCAAAAGCGCTGAAATTGCAAAGCTACGCAGAATTTAAATCATTTATAGGTGAATGTATTGTGCATGTTGCATACACACACACAGCCGCATATGAATAATATATATACGTAAATAAAAAACCAGCGCTACAGAGTATCATTATCAATACCACAGCCACAGTGAAACACAGCAAAGACTATATATCGTTGCGTCCCGTTTGTAATAATCTTGAGATGTTTATGGTTTAATGTAGTCAAACTCCATAAGTAAGCGCAAGTCTTTTGGCTGGTGCAACAATTTTTATGTTATGGCCTTTTTGCAACGAGCTAGCAAGCCAGAGAATAAGTTACAAACTGTTAGTTGTGTATGAGCTACTATGATCTCAGAATTAGATCTCATCCCCTGATCTGTCCTTGTTCGTGCTATAGTCTAATCCAACGAAATAGAAACCGTTCCTTCCTCCACAAACTGAAAGTTAACTTAACACTCTAATATTACAATTTATAAGTATACTTTTTAAGCATATGTCAGAGTATAGGAGACCATGAATTATAATCAATTTTATGTACGTCCATTCATGTCCAACCCTGGTATTGTATGTCTTTATATGTGTATATTATATTTGATGTGAAAGTCCACTCACTAGATACTACATACGGTGGTTAGTGAGTGACTAACTATCACGGTAACAAACTTGTATACACGTTGGGCGTAACCCAACATTATCGGGTGGATGAAAAATGAGAAGAAATCTAGCTATATGTATAGCTAAACACGATAAACCCCATTTTTAGTTTGAACTGATCAGATCACCTACGCAGCAACAACTTCAAAAAGTTTGTATCGTCCTCCCTCACAATCATAAAGGATGATAAGACACAGGTGTTAATTTATTCAAAATATATATATACATACATGCATATAAACCGACGCTGTCATTCTTCTTGCCAAACATGATCAAGCTCACAAAAGAACAGGGACCATACTGCCGCGCTAGTAAATTGTAAACTAACCCCATAGGTAACAGAACAGATCGCTAACCTATGCTGGCGTTTTAGGAAGGATTTTTTTCCATGGGTTTTATTTGTTTTCCATGCTAATCACACAAATTTAAAATGGCAAAAATTCTTTACAATGATACAAAGTACATTGCACTTTCTTTAAATATTGAGAAATATTCTAATTTATGTAAGTTTTTTAAAACTATAAAACATATATGATGTTGATGACATGTCATCTCGTGAATTTTATAATAATTTAAGTCTTTTGTATTATTTTATTGAACTTTCAATACCAATGCATACATAAAACTGTGGAGCTATTGTGATGAGATTGTGAGACAAAATTAATTATGAGTCATAAATTTATATGAGTCATTTTTTTTTTGGAAAGATCTGGATAGAGTTGACCGTGCTCCGATAAGTTAATGTAGATCTTATCATAAGAGTTGGCTGGCCATATCATTATCATATATTATATTTGACACATAAATTTTCGCATGTGAATTAAGTAAATATTGCTGCCTTTTTGTAATGGATATGGAGACGAAGATCAATGAGTACTCAAATTTCATCAATCAATGTGTGCACGTATTTCATTACCACAGACGAACTTTTGTTGAATATCACCTTTCGGAACTTTTCTAATAAATTAAGAGTCTAGTAGTAATGTAAGGGCACAGGAGGACAATGGTCCACAGTAACACATGCTTGCACGTCTGTTTACGTGAAAATTCGGAAATAGAATAACTGTCTGAAAATACTCTATTCTTGAAATCATTAAACTCCACATGAAATCATAGACAGCTCTTGATTTTCATAATTTCCTGAGTTGAGCTAGACGTTGAATATTTAAACCACATCATTTACTTGACCTTTTTGGCTTTTTTAGCAGCCAACACTACCTAAAAATAAAGACGTAAAAGCACAAACTCTCTTAAACAATTTAAATGCTACTTTCTTACCACCTTACAGTCAGTTACTGTTAAATACTTTTTTCAACTGATAATTTATACTTTTAGGACATTTACTGTAAGATATACACAAACATCCATTTTGTTGCGTATTGGCTTTTATTACTTACTTCACAGCGGTATATTCTGTAACTCTCAAAAATGTGTTTAAAAAATATATATCCAAAGTGTTGAATGGTTTTCTCTGCCATTCACCAACGCAAACATTTGGGGCATGGATACAAGTTAGTAAACTTGTACCTGTTTATGTTTCTACTGAAGTAGTGATGTTGTCACAAAATTACAGTTTTTGGAGACGTTTTAAAAACATTGAACATTATTTTTTACTTTCAAAGCATAACCTACCACACAACAAGTACCAGCATAACACAGCAGCAGATCCATATCGTTTTTAATGTGAGTTTTGAGTCTTTCAGCTTGGTCTATGAAAGGTAACTTACTACCCAAGTTTTCATAGACTTTTGTCTCGACGTATTTTTTCGCACATTTAAAAATGAAAGAAAGTGGCAAATTTCAAGCTTCATTCATATTCTAATGTTATTAGTCCGCTCAGTTCACTGAGTTGATGTTGCTGATTATTTGAGTGGCGACACCAAACAAAAGGTAGTCAACAGAAGAAGTCGATTTTTCTCACTTTCTTGGTAGTAGCAAGTAAGTATATGTGGCGTAAGTACCGTTATCGCCCATTCAATCATCCTCGACTCAATCATCATCATAATCTGCTTCATCTCTGCTCATCTCCATCCCCAATATACTGTAATCATTACAAGTATAGCTTTAAATGTCTATACAGAAAATGCAAAGCCTTTTAAGAGATGGGTTCTATACATGTTTGCTTTTTTATTGGATGAAGTCAGTCGTGCCCATGAATAAAAAAAATAACTGCATAACATGAGCCTGACTTGACTCAATTGACCAGGAGGAGACCCATATATTTAACTAAAATGGATTTACACTAAAATAAATAGTATATGAAATGGACCTAGTTCATGTTTAGTTCATTTGAAAATAACAAGTTTGCAAATGTTATAATAGCAATAATGAGATGAAAGGCGAAGAGACTGCAGTCCATAATATTTATAAAGCTGACTCGATTAGACGATGCGTGTACTTTTTAGATATTGTTGGTGCTGATTTGTCATAGTAAATGGATTAATATAATATGTATATACTTATAATTTTCTGTAGACGATTTTACATTCACAGTAACAAATTAGCGCACACAAACCTCCTCCCAGAAAAGGATGATTTTTTTTGAAATGATACAAACTAAAAATATGTATCATTGAATTCGATTTTTGTAAAGATATTCTGTGTCAAGGTTTTAATGTACAGTACGTCAATTATTATCTCATATAAAATCCAGATAGTTCCATATGAAAAAATACGATGTATGGTTTTCAATCAGTCAGCCATTCCGAAACCTGAGAGATTTAATGAAGCAATAGCACATTTGATATACATGCAGCGTGCAACCTCCACCGATATGATATCGTGAAGGAGACCAATAAGTCAAAAAAATCAAACTGGAAAGATATTGCAAAAAATTGTTAACTTTGTTTTTAATAATACTAACGACTAATTCTATCTCTGTGATTTATAGCAGTATTGTAATGAGTCATTACTTAATAAAAAGTTAATCATCATTTTAATAGCTTAGCTTATTTATCTGCTCTGCCCTGTCTCACCTATTAAATTACTCTACCTTATAGGTAATAAACATAATTTTATTATGATATTACCTTGAAAGTAAAAACAAAAAAGTAATTATAAATTTAACTCATTGTCACAAAAAGAAAAATATATCTAAACGACAGTAGGGTTTTATATTAATAAAAATAACAATTATCGAAAATTAGAAGGATCATTAAAAAATTTAGACACTGCAAAAAGTTCTAGGCATTAGTTGACTAATACTGCATGTGATTCACTTATGCTATAGTAAGATACTTTACAATGTTCTAATTGAAACTTAGTAGTTCATCTTAATGGAGAAATAATGTTAATTAGATGTATATTATTTTAGTATGCTACGTAAAAGTCACATTCTACATCCACAGGATATCATTCAACACTCAACTTGTCCTAACGTACAAATGAAATCAAGTAAGGTCAGGACATGTTTTTCATGCATTTAGACAGATACAAAAAATCAACGAGTATCTATGAAATGAACGCAAAATCAAACTTATCAATTCAACCTAAGCTCGTGTTGAAATTTGTTTTTCAGTAGTCCTTCCGCACACTGGCGAAGTAAACAAAGCAGAAAATCAGCCATATGGGAAAATATATTCACATGACATGACGTCATAGGCGTCGCAACGAAAAAATCTCAGCCTGGACATTTGTCTTGATTTGAAATTAATATAGTCTTTGATCAGAGCACCATATATTAATTTTCTTCAATGAAATGCATTCGAATTATGTACTTTATCGTCAAATATTACGTAATTTACCGTAATAATTTAAAACCATATATTTAGATTTTCATTAAGAGTGTGATAAATGTTATGCAGAAAACAATTACCAATATAAAGTATTTAAGCACTCAAATTGAGGTATAACCTGTATTGAGAATTTGTATTTAGAATATACGGGATAAAACGTCTTTACAGAACTTTAACTATGATGTATGATTTTGTATAGCATTTCCAGATAATCGCTCGATAAAACCTCCGTATGATTTGTTTTAATGAGCATGTACTCATTAAGAAATGGCATTATCGAATCAAAAGTACACATTCATTCAAAACGCTTATACAGTTTATTCTTGATTTTGAGTTTTGATTTACTCTTTAGGAGGGAATGTATTTGATTTGCTGAGAAACGTGTTTTAATAATTAGTATAGTTGTTAAAAAATTTAATTTAAAGAAAATACATTCGATTTACTACGAAAAGGTGTTACTCTAAGCATAAAAACTGAATTGTTAAATTTAAAGCAACTATTGCTGAATTTACTTGAACAACATATTTTTTAAATTTTAGAAATATTTTCGAATTATTTTTAATAATTATGCGACTTATTTAACTCCTTAGGTATCATATTAATATGCGCAAAACAAATTACACACATACTAAAATTCAAATCAAACAAATTCAAATACAAGCCACAAGCACGTTGGAAAAATTCTGAATGAAATAATAATTCACTTCAAAATATATTGAGCATTTTTTCTTAAAGCAATCGAATAAGCTCTTAACGTACTAATGATATCGGTTATTCGATTCATTTTAAGAACGTATATTCTCTTAGCTTTAATTTTTTCGATTCGAAAACTCATATTCGATTTCTTTTTAAGAATTTTTCAGCCTGGACATTTGGCGAACAGCCTGGACATTGTACAGGCTGTCCAGTGTATTGTGACGCCTATGTCCAGATTTGAGTCCTGAATATAGGTATTCAGAAAAAGTTTTTTTAAACAACAAAGTTCTGTAATTCAACCTTTAGGGAGATGACGCCATGTAATAAATCGCATCGGTAACATAGTATCTGAAATTACAGAAGCGCATTTTTAAAAAATCATCATTCTTCAAGGATTTATTTTTAAAACAGTTTAATCTTCGGTGCTCTCAAAATTTTGAAATATATATTCTGGGACAACCAAGCGGATCTTTGTTTGGTGGTCCCTTTTAGAAAGAAAATGCTAGATTCCCTAGAGCAACTTCTATAGGACCAGTCAAATCACGTCTTAGGTCACCCCAAAAAATTCTTTTCAGAATGTTCAATACGATATTATGTAGTAAGGGAGCAAGTTACTATAGTGCTGGATCAGAATTCGATTTCTAGAGCGTGACTAATATGGCAATCTAAGTAATTGACTGTAGACATGATCGCAATACTGAAATTCTACGTACTTGTCAAACGTAAAAAGAACGTGTATTTTCTTTAACGAATAAATCGCAGTGTCATTAGAGAAAGTAGTCATGTCAATATGTAATTTTTGGATGATTTTATCATTTATGCTTTCTAGTACCTATATTCAATTGGCAGTGAAATTCTCTACCCCTTTTTTGCATTTGTCATATTACTAATTACTCTCAATTCCCCAACCAAATAATTTTCATGCCTTTGTCTACCCCCTAAAAATTTCGCTTACTAATGCTTGTTTGACCATTTAAAACAACAACTTCGAGGATTTTTGGATCGTAACCGAAAACAGATCATGCATAAAGTGTCTACAAATGATTCATGAACTTTCTAAATTGGAACTTTCTAAAAACTTATTTTATCATGCTTTCTGTGTATCTAATTATGTGTGTAGGTATGGACTGCCCGTGCATTTTTTTGTTTCGCCAGCTGCCAAATTTTGTATGCCCGTATTCGGAAGTTCTATTGATAATTTTATGAGCTGTCAATCATCTTACCTCATAGCTACCCTTCCTTCCTTTTCACTCGATATTATGTTTTGGAGTTTTTGGAATGTTACGAATTAAATCACTCCAATCGCTGCCACTAAAGTCACTACGATAACGTTCTACCATCAGTAAGTACATACATATTTATACTCATACTATTTATGAAAATATCTGTAGAAGTATCCTAATTATGATTTACGCATTATACACGCAATATATTGGGCTGCTTTTGTAATAACTGGTTGTTAAGTTATTTTTCAATTTGACAATAAAATGATTTTTCATTTTCCGAACAAAAATCTTATCTTAACCAAGGTAGATGATGTAAGATCAATTTAACTGCTACTTATATAATTGGCAAAGATTCACCAGCTTTTAAAATGTTTCCATTCCCTTCCCCCGCTATCACCCACGACACTCTAAGCTTATTGCCTGTCTTATTCTGCTTTCTTAGTGGATTACTTGTTCCAGAAACCTCAGCAAAGGGTTATTATTTTACTTGCATTTTACAAAAAACCAGAGTAATCTGACCGTTTAAAATAATTTATGAACCTTTTCTACCGAAGATTACTGGGACGCAGGACTAAAAAAAACACAATGAGTATCGAGCACACCATGGTGTTCCTCTGTTGGAATTAGATACTGGGGTAATATGATACAAAAAATGAAATCCATCAACATATAATTTTATTGCCATGTTTCGATTATACAGTTAGCAGAAATTGCTGATAAGTGCACCCAGTGGCTTGCAGACAATGACCGATTTGACCACAATTGCCCATACAAAGGCACTGCAAGCGACAATCTGTTCAAGGGTTATGCTAAAAATAAAGACGCCGTTGCTTCCGTGGAGGAGGCAACTGATCGCTGGTACAATGAAATTAGAGACTACGACTTCAACAAAAATGACGCCAAGGACGGAAAAGGTTTTGGAAACATTGGACATTTCACCCAACTTGTTTGGAAAAGCTCTAAAAAGCTCGGTATCGGATATGCCAAGAAAGGTCATATTTGTTATGTTGCTGCTTTATTTACTCCAGGGGTTAACTATTATATAAAGAAATGTGCTTCCGCCCCTGAACAATACTGCATCAACTGTGATAGGAGGTAAAGGAGGACCAAAGAACCGTGGTTTTGCATGTTTGGCACTTATTCTCTGTGTTATATCTGTAGGATGGGTTAGTGGGCGATAGGCTTTAATGAAATGAAACATGGCTAATTAACTATTTAGAGTTTATTAAATTTTAAGTAAAATTGAAAGCTGACATTGGAAATTCTATTAAAAAATTGACAACGAGTTTATCTAATATTGCAAGCTACAATTAATTTAACAAAAATCAAGTTACCTATTTGCTTCGAGTGATTAAAAAAAAAGTTTTTTAAACTTGTAATAGAAGATAATATTATTTCAATTAGTCCTTCTCTACAGTATCCTCCAAAGGTCGTTCTAAAGTCTCTCGAATAAACCATGAAGCTACTGAGCATATAACTGTTAACACGCATAACACAACGTACGGCAGTGACTCGGCATCTGTAATATGAATAAACATGCAAATGATAAATACTAATTTTGCAATTAAATGCATTTTAAAGTTGTAAAATAATATTAAGTGTAGATTTACAGTTTGACAAGAGAAATATCTGTGGGGCAATCACAGCACCAAAGTACCCAGCAAACGCAGTGAATCCCAAACAAGAACTTCGGAGGTTGGTTGGAGCTGTTTCCAAAACCAGGCAAGTGAGCGCGCCCCACGCCGCCACGATTCCAAAACGGGCACATAAACATAGCACAGTAACAACAGTTGATGAGGCTTCCTTTAACCCTGACACTCCATCAATTACAAGTAAACTTATTATGAAAGCTGTGCCCAGGGCCATGTATAAACAAAACGTTTTCTTTCTTCCGATACAGTTGTTAAACCAAATGGAAGCGGGTGCCGCGACCAAGTCAAATATTCCCATGTAAAGCATATTGAGATATGGATTTCCACTCAAATTCTTGGCGTTAAAGGCAATGCCATAATAGACAATAGCACAAGTAATATTACAAAATGTTAGAATGGCCATGTGAAGTCGTAATTTAGAATTGTGGAAGATGAGCTTCACTGCATGAATTCCGCGAACTGATGACGCTTCTTCTTTTAGTATGTTTTGTTGGAGTTTTTCGATAAGTTTGATGTCAGGATGAGGCTTTACATTCCAATCGGCTATTGTACAAAATATGGAATGGGCTTCCACTGTTTTATTTCGTACAAGTAGCCAACGAGGACTTTCTAAAATAGTTCTATGGAATAGTAATATAAGTAAAGCTGGAAATGCAGCGACAACTGTTAACCATCTCCATCCAACGATAAGGTATGCAAGTAATCCTAGTAGCATTTCTCCAAATGGCCAAGTCATCACGGTTCCAACGATGGTGCGCCAGGAGGGAGTTAAAAATTCCATTAAATGGGCTAAATAGACTACAAAGCATGCTCCCACGCCGAATCCGGCTAAATAACGCGAGACGGCATAGCTCCAGGGATCAAACGCGGCTGCAGGCAGCATTCCAAGAAGGCCCATGCATATTGTTTGAAACAGGAAACATTTCTTTCTACCAAAGCTATTGCGCAAAATAATAAAATTTAATTTAATTCATGCATACTCCATACTTTTTTGGTGTAAAAAATACATACTGATCTGATAAAAGGGACGACACAAATGCTCCAGTCATCATTCCAGCCATTTGGAAACTTGTTATAAGATCAACTATCCAAGCTGATGAGCATGTCAGATCCCACTATCAAAGAACATAAAAGGAATGGGTCGGTCGGTTTGTCGATTGGACTTTTAGTCAGCTAAACACTCTACCCTGAAACTATCTGTAACTATGAAACAAAAATCATATCC
>JAQFXM010007606.1:0-11660 GCA_034693345.1 Entomobrya multifasciata
AGAGTCTATTCTCTGGAAATTACTTTGTGTATATACATTTCACTTTTGTCTAGTTTCATTTAAATGGACCATTTATCTGATAAGTTTCTACTGTTTGCTTTCTGTCTGTGCTGCAATATAATAGGTGATATTAACTCACACGTGTAGATTTTTACGTTTCGCAATAAAAATGAATGAATGACGAGGATGCTTCTTCAAACGATAAGAAATTACTCAAATATTGAAGTAAAATTCAATTTGTTGGTAGTTTATTATTTGTTTTCACTTGAAAAAATTGTATAGCTTTATTTCCCCGATTTTGTACGTAAGCTATGACGAAATTGGTCTGGAATGAGGAATTCCGGTGTACATACTGCTTCAACATAACAAAGATGTCGGAGGTTACAATTTTTGAATTCAATACAAGCTCCTTTGTATGGGCATTGTCGAAGTGCGCAACTATGAGGCGAGTCTAGAAAAATCATAATTATACCAAATAACATTATATTTTTACATTGTAAAAAACTTGTAAAAAAATATTTTGGTAGTTTATCAGCAATCACCTTTCTCATCAACACAAGCATAACGCCAGATAAGTTCACACGATACAGATTTAGTAGAGCCATCCTCAATACAATTCCTTTGACTTTGATCGATATAAATAGAATGAGTTTTTCCTCGTTCACATAGCTTGGCACCAGTTGGATTCATTTTTGTCCAGTGAACTCCCTGAACAAAAATAGAATCGGTACAATAATATTTTGGACTTGTTTCAAAAATACATATAACATGAAGCTCTTCATTCAAAATAGTAATCAAAATAATTTTATTAGTCTCATTATAAGATAATCATACACATTATCTTACATCGTTGGGAAGACATTCATGAACCATCATTGGCGAGTCTTCTCGTGAAACAAGTAAATTCTTCTGGTCAACCTTATTTTGTTTCATCCACGAGGCACATATTTCGTCTTGGGAGCATTTACCTGGTCCACAGGGTTTCCCCAATGGAGGTTTTCTTGTTGTCGATGTCGGCTTTGGTACAGCCACCGGCGTTAATAATGCAGCAGATGGAATAACCTCAGCTTTTCCATTAAAATTAACAGTGAAATTTTCATTGCTTATTGCTGCCGTACTACTTATCGATTTGATCAAGTTTGGGAAATTTTTTATCTGATTGCTGTTATTATTCTCTTTGTTTAGTTTGCAATCGCCAATACATTTTGCGTTACCTATTCCTGTATATTATAAAAATATCGTTTTAAATTGCTATTTTGATCATTATTTTTATGTATAACAAGTACACAATTTGATTTCTGAACTGTAATATTTACACGTGTAAATTCTACAGAACCTCACTACACTAAACGTACTGTTGGGAGCAGGAAACTGTTGAACTTCGGGCGATTTAAGTGTAATTTGATTCATAACAACTGCTGGAAGTGTTAAATTGAGTGGCATTGCACTTTGCACAGTTATCGGATTCCCATTATCTTTAAAAAACCCAAGAAGTAAAAAAACCAACATAAAAATACTAATGATTTGGGGTAAAGAGAGACTTAAAATTTACAACGTAGTCTTACGGTCTTTTAATCCATCCAGTTGTATTCCAAACATTCCTGAGAACAGAAAACTTGCACGGATCACCAAAGGAAGGGCGGTTGTTGTTGTAGGCATATTGTTATATTTTATGACAGTTTCAAAAGTATTTTGAATATAAATATTTCAGCAGATTTTTTTTATTTACGCTTTTAGAAATAAATTATGCCAGCAAATAAATAAATTCATGCACAGTGCACATAGGTACATAATAATATGTATGTTGAAAATAAATTCAGTCAAGACGTTCACTTGTGTTGGTGGCGATGTTCTCCACTCCACCCTTGTAAAATCCATACATCAACAGGCCCTTCACTAAACTACCACAACAATGCCTTATATCAACAATGACATATCAGGTTTTTAGGAGTGGACCTTGACGTTTGATAGAGAATCTATAAAAAATCATTTTTGTTTTTTTCAACGCTGCTGTTTACTAATGTTGTAATTTGAGCAACAATGTCTTCGCTTTTTTTGCAAGTCAGTATCACCAAATGAGCAGTGGCATAAAAATGTTTTTTGATATGTGTGCAGTGTGCAGTACATGGTCAGTCAGAAAAAATGGCAACTTTTTTGTAAATCATAAGACGGCAACGGACAACCAGTAATGAGTCGTTTGAAAAAAGCTAATAAAGCCATTTTATTTCATGTTTACATATAATTTTAATTTGATGAATTATTTGTAAGAAGTTTTAATCTTAATCTTTAAATCATGGTATAAAGTACAAGCATAAACACTTAATAATTTTTTGTATTAAACTTAAAATAAACACACACGTTTTTTCCTTTGTTTGCTTTGACAAGCATCTAATTTTGATCTTAATGTTTTAAGCTTTAATATGAAAATTACAATTTGCTTGAAGCTACGCGTTCACAAAGTATTTATATCAGTAAATATGTTTGTATTTTTTAAACTATAATCTATATAAGATTTTTACAAAGCAATTTATATATTTTCAAATCCCAAATTGGAAGAGCATGTCAATATAGCTATGCATAGATAATTATATTTAGCAACTATACAAAACGTATAATTTTATTTCTTTTACCTATCAACTTAAGATGAAGATCTATCATTTTTATGATAGATTAATTTATTAATTTTTTGTAAACTAATTCTTTTGAAAGTGATTTTTTTATTATATGAAACACGGGAAGTTTTAAGTACAATGTGCAGTTTAGTAATAAAATTGACGTGAATTTTTCACTTTTATATCATACTGAAAAACTTGTAAGAAAAGTACCAGTAGCATCCGAGAACGATAAACCAATTGGAAACTAATGAGTTGTATTTATGTAGACAAGTAACAAATTTTTTTTATAAACACAAAAAATGGCACTATTAAAGATAGTAAATGTGAATGTAAAAAGGTAAATGCTATGTAAATAGTTTACAAAAACAATTTGAAATTTATACAGTTTATCCATCGCTTTATTTACTTTTTTCCACTTTGTTCTCCTGTTTTTGCAGACTTTGTTTCTGCTTGCTTCTCAGCACTTTTTGGTACAACTGTCGTTGTAGATTTAGATGATGGATCGTCTAGTGACGTTCCTTGTTCCTGCAAATCAAAATAATTTTTCCCATAATTATCCCCCTTTTGCGCAATTTCTATTATTCACTTTTGTGCATTTGCACAAGGAAGAAAACATATTTTACCTTGGACGCTTTGATTAAAGCCTTCATAACACGCTTCCTCTTTTCTGGCTCAATACTTGGGCTCTGTGCACCTTCAGGAATATCAGATGATGGCGAGGGTAAAGTCGCTCCTGTAGAAATAGGCTGAGATGTAATAGTGGTAACTTTACTCCCCGAATCCACCTCCTCACTTATCTTAATAACTGGAATTTCAGATCTTGAAGTCACAGAATCCGTACAAGATGGTTTCCTTGCAGCAATGGGTGGTTTCGGCTGAGATTTTGCTGCAACACTCGGAGGACCGCTTTGCCTTGTCCCACTTGAAACTGCTGGAGTTATGGTAGGTGTAATCGCTTGTTGTTGATCTTCTGGTAAGGACGCTTGATCAACATCTGTCGCATTTCCATCATCATCCCCACCAGATGAAGGGCGCTGTTCCCTTTTGGTAGTTTCATCACCATCTTGCTGTTTTGCTTTCAAAGCGGCCCTTTTAGCGGCACCCGCAAATCCTGTCATTTTTCCTGTAGTCAAAATAGATGATCTTTTTTCCTGACTACTTCCTCCTCCTTCACCACCACCACCCCTACCAATGCTACTACCTTTACTAGGATCTTTATCCTTTGCTGCCATTGGAATGAGCATGGCCCATTTTGCCATCGGCGTCTCATCCTTTTTCTTGCCTCCAGCTAACTTAAACATTTTCCTCCTTTCTTCAGTTCGCTCACGACGCAGTTGTATTTTCAAATCATTATTTGCCTCACGCAATGAATTGGTTAAGGACAACAAATAGTAAATTATGAGAACAAGAAGAAGAAGCAATGGGATGACAATACCCGGCGAGGCAATGTAATCCAGCACCTTGTGTGTGGAGACCGGAAGTGCTCCAAGAATTGCTTGGGTGAGAATATGATATATTCTTTCATATTCAGAGAAGGGGCCGCAATGCCATGAGGGCTCTAGCCAAACAACGGCATATGCGACAGGCAGTGTACACAGAAATAACATGAAGAGTAGTAAAGCAAAATAGAAGTTGTTGGAACGGGAAGCTCGGAATACGGTTTCATGGGGTACGTTACAGGTCATCACAGCCCAGCTGCGGATGTAAAGGAGTATTACGAGTTTGACGAGATTCAGGGTGGGAAGACCCGGAGAGAAAAACATTCCCATCCAAATCATCCCTTGATTGTTGACCAAGTGGAGAATATTTTCTGCTATTTTAAAGTCGCCGTATTGGGGAAAGGTTTTTTCGAGATCCCAGCACCAGCAGGGATTCAGGATGCGTACGAGAATAGCACGAATGAAGTCAAGAACGAGGATAAAGACCACAGTGATAATCTGTCGAAAAAAATATAAGCAAATTAAATTTATGTACAGTACTAAATTACACATTTACTATTTAACTTATTCGATAACATTACCAAATCCATAACAGTTAACTTCACAATTTCTTGACCAAACATAGTTTCCCAGCACAGTTTTCGTAGACGGATACTAATGTCAGGATCCATTGTTGGAGCAGGCGCAGTTGTAGCTGCAAAATAAAAGATTTTCATAAAAATACATTTCGATTTATATCACTGTTTGGGGCAATGTGATACCCTAAGGGGTCAGCTTACTTATGCACATTCTGCTACGTGGAATCCAGCAATTATCTATTCTCGGTCCCAACATTTTCTCCATTGTACAATATATATCTGTACAATTAAAAAACTCCTTGATGTCCTTTGGAACCGTTGTACCGTCTTCGCAAACAGTTACGTAGCACGTTTTTATTTCCTTCTCGTCCACATTTACTTTGACTGTTGTTCCAAATGTAGAATTTAAGTACGCCTGGGTCACCTTTTTAGTTTCTACCACACTTTCCAGAGTTGTTATCCACTTTGAAAAGTCCCTTATCCTAGATAAATCTATTTCATCTGTTTTTGTAGAGTTGTGGGTGAATATTAAAGTGACCATAGTCATCACATTTGTCAAAAAACGTTCCAGACTATCTGGAGTAGGTTCCATTGTTGTTGGAGCCATTGTTGTGCTACTTGTTGAAGTCATTTCAGTTGTGGTTGATGTTGTAATTTCTTCGTCCAATTCACTAGGAATATCTCCTCTTGTTGTTTGCTTTGTTATCCAATATTTTCGGTTTCCATTCCCCCCAATAACCAACACCCCACCAGCACCGTCTACCATGGGGGTTATAGCATTGTTTATTTCTGACTCCTCATCTTCTGTTGTGGTTTCCACCCCTTCCATTATTATCAAAGGACCTTCCCCAGATTGATGATCGATGGGTTCCACTTCACCACTCACCACAGGATATTTCGACCAATCTGGTTGCGTGTAATCTTCGTCGGGAGCCTCTGTAGTTGAAGTTGTGGAGGAGGAAGATGAAGCCGGACTGGTGATAACAGAACTAAATGTGATGGCAGGCGAAGTTCCCCGATTTTGTGAGCTGTCGAAGCTACTGCTGCTACTTCTATTGCTTCTTGTAGTCCCCAGGTTCCAAGGAACAAACTGTCGTTTTGATCGATATACCACATCGGGCGGCTCTGTCTGTGTGGCTAACTGCTGCTGTGCCTTTTTCTTCTTTTTCCGTCCCAATTTTGGCTTTTTTGTTGGTTTTCCCGTTAAATTATCCAGAATTGCGGTGAAGTCTCCTGGAATCAAAGTGGTACCACCAACATTTCCTGTTGGAGACGATTGCCCTTGTGGATCAATAGTAACGTTCATAAATCCTGCATGAGAGGTGGATGCGGAAAAGTCTCCCACAAATGGGGTCGTTTTTGACAAGGTTGGAATGAGTGTTGCAAGATATGCGTTGATAATCTTGATAATAATGGGGAATGCAGAGACCAACGCAGTCCTGTTTTCTGGAACCCAGGGTCCTTGTGTTTCGTTAAGGTCGATGGAGGACTGATTTGTCCAAAATGTGTAGTTTTCACTGTCCAAATATTCTGACCAAGTTTCTGAAGAAAAATCTGCGGAAGAGGATCCACCTGAAGTAATATTTCCATTCGAGCCAAATATCTGAGCAAGATCAGTTCTTGGTGTCAAGTTGTGCACCATTTGCCACCATTCTGACATGTTAAATGTTCCGGAAGCTGTGCTAGTTCCGTTAAGAAATGGAAAGTTAGCGGCAGTTGATTGATAGTCGCCAGAAGATGAGGGCAAAAGTGTTGTGAGATTTGCAACGAACACAAGAACAGCTCTAGTTTCTTTAATGGCTTCGTAGGAAGCGTATTCTTCAAGTATGGTACAGTTTACAACGACATCATTGCAAAATGGGGCTTCCGTGGTGGAATAGTATGACGTGGGGGTAGTTGATGTTAATTGAGTTTGGTTATATTTTATACCCTGAAGTTCCTCGGTCATTGAGGCGACCTTGCCGAATAGGGCGAAGATGAGAGTGTACAAGTTAAGGAAGTTGAGAACCATAATTCTGTATTTGAAAATTATTAAGATTAGAGCAACTAAAGGTAATTTGAATGAGTTATATTCTCTTGTAAAACTACCTTGCAAGCTGCCATCGAAGCTGCTTCCGTGGATGATAATTTTCCAACATGCCAACTAATTCAAAGATATTCGGGAAAATGGTGGTGATTAGAGATAACGTTAAAGTAATCTCATTTTGTCGCCACCATGAGTCGTCTGGCTTTGCTACTTCAGAGCGTTCCACTACTTTCACCACAGCAAATGCAGAAAACATGAGAAGTAGAAGGATGAGAAAATTAGCGAAAACGCGTAGACTTATAACTTTCCAGCTAAATTTCGGGTAGATTTAAAGGAGAAAAAAATAGTTCAGTTAAATTCAATGTACAAGGTACATAATGGTGGTTTAGCTATTTCATGATTTTCATTTCATTCCTCACTTTCGTTCATCTTTGGTTTTCTCTTTTTCTTCAAGAAGTGATTCTTTAAAGCCCATTATGATAGATGCGAAACGATTGAGAGCTGTTTCCGGATTACCAATCATGTAATCCCAAGCCGTAAATAAACGCCAAGAAAAGGCACACTCGTCTTCCTTGTCTGATAGTTTTGACAGTCTAGAATTAGCAGCCATTCTGCAAGGTACACATTCAGAATTGTTGGTTAAATCAGAATCAGCTTTAAGGATTAAAAATGTGAATACTTTTTTATATCCCAATCGCATATTTACCGACGAAGAATCGTAACGAAACTGTAAATGTAAACGCCAAGACCAGTGATGAAATAGAACAAAGGCAAAGGATACCCTTCTTTTGTTTTTTTCTGGTCTGTGTAGTAGCCATAAAACAGTGGGGAATGCTTCAAAAGACCTTCGAATTCCCAGAGGGTTCCAAGGTGAGCTGCTGTACGCTCTTCAGATGGAAGTAGAATTTTCCTTTGCCCTGCTTTACTTTTATCAGCGGCTAAAATCTGTTTAGCGTTAATAAAACGTATTTTTTATAAAAGAGTATACAAATATTATGCCGATTTTACCAAAAGTTTAGAAATAATAAAATATGATTTCCATTCTTATGCATTTTACCTCTGGAACCATTACAAAGCATATGAGTATAGCTGATATTACAATATTGATCCAAAATACCCATCGCAAAAATGTGAAATACGAAGCTACTACTGAACCAAAATGAGATTCAATCTCTTTAATTCGCTGCTCCCACGGGACCATGTTGGCTATCAGGTTTGAAAGCTCTCTTTTGAAATGTTGCCAAAACTGGACAATGAAAATTTTCGGTAAAATAAAATACATGCGTATATCATTATAATAAATTTTATTCATTCACGGTGATATATATATGAAAGTCTATACTCACACGAATCAGTAGCAATTTAAACCGAGCAATAACATCTTTAGTGCTTTTCGACTGAGCAAGTCGTTCCTGTAACTGTCCCTCATGACGCTTTACATATTCCTTTGCCTGCTGAATTAATTTCAACTTTCTGCGCATGTCCCAAGGTTGTTGTTTAACGCTATCAAGGAGCTCTTTATGAAGGCGAATGTTTTCAAATATTTGCTCTTGTGTGGCTGCATCCCCACCTTCCATTGTTATTGCAGTTCTACTCCCCAATAAATTGTTTTCATTTTTTATACAAATCTTGCAAACAAAATGGGAGAACGTTTTTTAATTGGTGCACTTACTCTCCAGAACTTGTTGTAAACACGGAAGACCTTCTTCTATCACTATCATAAGGCGACGAAGTTCTCCTTTTCCCCATACCTTTCACTTTTCTTTGGGATGCACGCCTTTGAAGAATGACATTCATTGAAGCGGAATAGTCATCCTCTTCGTCTGAAATGTTTGAATTTGAAGTGCATCATGCAGACCTGCTTTTTAAAGTTTTGTAAAAAAATCCATACAAACCTGTTAAATTCGCCGACAATCTCGTCGGACCCGCACCCAATGTTGCAGCCGCAGGTGGTGAAGTGGCTGATCCCCCACCCGGGGAAGGAAGCCCATTTCCATCTATGGCACTCATGTTAAATAAATTAACTTTCACTGAAGCATCTGAAGCGGGTTTACCACCACTTTCACTAAATCCAGTTGGAGATGCAGGAGATTGTTCACCCGGCTGGCCATAGTCCTGGGCAAAGGAAACAGACAACCTGTCTACTGATGGCTGGGGTGAGCTTGGCTCTCCAACTGACTAGCGTTATAAAAAATCAAGCAGAAAACTTTTTCCGAAAAATGTGCAACACAGAATTCACTTTTACAACAACTTTCACCACTCCAATATTCCCAACTATGTGGATAAAAATCATATTCTCAGAACACACCGCATATCACGATTTTTTCTTCTTTCTTTGTCGGCGCCATGCATTTATTTTTCCTCGTAAAAAACTCAACTCACAACTTACTTTGCATGAAGCTAATACATGTAACACGCATAATTATTTTTTAAACACGCCAATAATATACTATTAAACTGTGTATTTATGTATTTGACATTTAAAGCATTAAGAGTGATAGAATTCATGTAGGTTAGCTCTGACAGTAACTTTCATGGTAGCAGGATGGAGACAAATGATGATAATAGATGATGATGACGAAGGAACTTTTACAGCTAATAAACTATGATTACAGATTCCCAAGGGAGTATCTGGATGTGACGATAAGAGGAAAGAAGTTGTACTCACAATACAACAAAGCACAATAAGTTTTATGTGTAAACAGGGAGTGACACTCCATAATTCCCTGCTTTCACTCTTTGTCTGTTTCTCTCTGTCGCGTCGCGTCACTCGTCACGCAACATGGAAAATTATTCCAAGAGAGATGCCCACGCCAACAGTCAGCTTGTTTATATGAAAATACAGTCACACACAGAGACAACCAAGCCAGCAAACCCGTGTGGCAGAGATGAAGTGTTTTTTGGATGGGTAAAAAGAGAAGCCATCCAAATATTCGTGCCTTTCTCTCATTACAAGCTTCACTAGATTATAAGACCATGATTGACACCTTGACAAGTGCTTTCCCTACTTTCCAAAAGTGAAATGAGGTTAAATGGAGGATCAGTTTTATTTCTAGTTTTTTTAAAACCGCACTTATAATTAAAAACTAATTAAATAATAGCTTATTAGGTTTCTAATAAATATGAAAAAGTGAGTACTACTTATGAGACTGCCTTGTTTTTAATTCCAAACCATTAAGCTCTCTCTCTCGCCTACTTTCTCCATCCCTTCCATGAGACATCATATTATGTACTGAACGCTGTAAACCTTGCAAAGGATCGAAATCCACAGTTTTCTCTCAGTATGATTTATAGAGAGAAGCTTGTAAAATCGCAGTATACAATAATATTATGACTATAGTCAGCATATTATCATCACATCATCAAAATCATCACCCACACCACCACTACATATTGTACACCCCGTCGAGTTTCACCAGACGGATGCGTGTTTTTGCACGATCATCTTCCTCTCCGCTACCGCCATATCATTTCACAAACACTTTTTATAATGATAATACTAAACTAATACTTTCCCTTATACCCATCATGTAAGTCAGTAAACAGCAAGATGAAAAAAGTGTACAAAACTGTATGAAATTTAGTTTATAAAATAGAAATAAAAACCGAAAATGTTTCTGCTGCCACAGCACTGGACTACTATGCCACTGTAGAAGAGCATAATCGGAGATGTTTGTGTGTGGAACATGTACGATTTCGCGTGATCAAATCTTAACTTGACTTAACCAACGTATGGTCATATTATGTAATATATCTCTCATGTAAACGTTTAATGGTGAAAGCTCTTGTCATATTACCTTCGTTCACGTTCTACTGGAAAAAAGTCAGTATATTTTTTTATTGTCGCATCGCATAAGTGATAAGGTAGCAAATATTATTTTGAAGCCAAAAGTCATAGCCCTATGATTCCACACTGAACTGATCTGCCTTGCCTGATCATCATCTTCAAATGAAGATGGAAATAGATACTAAAAACTACCCACGCGTGTACACACACACCAGTGCAGTGTACACGCTTCCATGATTTTGAAACATGAAACATCAACGACCGGACCACCTTTTGTTGCGTGAGTTCATATACCTTGTTAGCATACCTTATGGCTTAGCTTATTACATTAGTCGAATTCTAGGAACTATAAAAACAGGAATCTTTATATTTGTCCAGAGGAAAAAAGATATCTCAAACGCTAACGATCATCATCATTCGCACATCGTAATGGTAAAAAAGTTAACTGGTGTGTGTGAGAGAGTTGAGTATATTATGTGCATATAGTTATCTTGATGATGGACGAACAGGGAAAACGAGCAGCAGCAGACGAAAATCTAACAAAGCTAAAAACCACCAGACCAGACCACTCGCATGAGTCAGTGGTCAAAGGAAAGCTTTCTTCCGCTTGCTTTGTTATTAGCCAATATTACAGACAGACAGCGGAGGGTGAGCAAGAGCAAGAGAGGCAACAGAGTAGCAGCAGGTCATCATAATATATCTCTGTCTTTTTACTATTCATCTAACTCATCATAATTCCATTTCGCAGAGGATTCCATGTAATGGACTCAGCTTACACACAGTGGATTCCAGGTACACAGGAAAAAAGGTATAAAAAAGAATAAATATGATTTTGCATTTTCCACAGTTTATATAGCTGGCTGTTTATATTCGCTCGCATCTTTCTCTTTCGTCAGTATTTTTTTCTATACTTGTGGAAAAAAGTTGGACCTCGCCCATCATCCATTCATTTTACGTGATTCCTGACTGACACACTTTTCCTCTCTACAACATATGCCTAGACTGCTTTACTTTTGTAGGTATGTGTACACAAAAATAGAAAAATGGGAAGAGTGAACTAACCAACCTGATATGCCTATCTATCTATTTTTCTCTATTTTCATTATTATGATTATGGCAGACTAATAAAAAAGGAGGTAAAAGGTAAAGATACGCTTTTAAAGCTCCTGTCATATAACTTTCTCTTGAACTGAGCTGGCTTTTTAATAACATCAG
>JAQFXM010007607.1:0-11659 GCA_034693345.1 Entomobrya multifasciata
ATCTTTGGAAAGAAAATGCGAAAAGTAAGGTTGAATATCCCATCCACCAGGCCACAGTCAAATGAAATTCTTCTAAATTTTTCGCATTTTGTGATCGTTTAACCAGCAAGAGGAATGCTAGCACTTGCCATACAACAGCAAAGGCAAAGTTTCTTTTCATTTTTGTGTATGTGAGTTGGTCCACCGTAATTTTTTGTGTATTTTTGTCAAATTTCAAGCAAGTGGATCCAAAATACCGACCTAGTTGGAGAGTTGAAGACAACATTTTGCACAAATTTTTGCTATACATGTCGAAGATGTGTAATTGAATTTAAGCTACGAATCAGATTGGTACGGTAATTTTTGTAGCACAATTTTGTGGCTCGAAATTAATGTAAAATTGTTTCCAGAAGAGTGCTGCAAAGCTTTCCTTTCTCCTTGATATTGAAACTACAATATATTTTTGAGATTTGTCTTATAACAAAGCTGTAAGGTAAAACTATTGTATGATATCTAAAGTACTCAAACCAATAACTTTTGTAAAAAATTTATAAAATTAAATATCGAACCAATTATCAATATTTTTTGCGTCATCAAAATTAAATTTTTAATCACTTCACCATATTAAACCATATGTATTCATTTTATTAGATATTCCATACATATTATACATTGCGATTACAGCTCTTATTGAATTATTTGGCATAACATTTTGCTATTTTCAGAATAAATTACGTATTATTTTAAAATTCCAGGTACCGCATATAGGAAAAACTGGTAGCGTGACATTTCATTTTTATCAAATCCTTAAAATAAAGTTCTTACCAAGCAATGCAGACGTTTTATTTTATTAGTCTTTATATTTATCTTTTACATCAACTTTGCTCTGACTCCTTTGTTGTAGAAAGTTTGAAAGTTTCTGTATAATGAAGCTTATGCCATCCTCCCCAATATTTATGTAATTCAGATTCTACTGTTTCGTTAAATTCGAATTTCATACCCAAAGGTTTACCATGAGTCCAAAAATTTACCACTATTACATTTTGTAAGAGGTTTGATAATTTATTGCTAGTTCTTACTACTTATTGAAGCCATTTTCATGTCGCAATTTATAAAAATTATATGCAACCGTAACATCACTACAATACAATAAGGTAAAACTTTAAACAAAAAACAAACTTTTTCCTTTTGTATTTATTTTAGCAGACGTATAGCTCTTAATGTTCCTCTTACAACACCCATCTAATAATTTAAAACACTCATTCTTCCAATCACAAATTTATTTCCATACGAAAACATCATCTGCTTACAACTCCGATAAAATTTCAACATCAATCTATTCTGCTCCTTAGATCCCTACCAATGCGTTTCAAAGACCCCAGTGTTTTACTTCCACTCACATGCAACATGAATTCAATTTCCAGCATTAATTTCCAATAATCCAACCTCCAACAGATAACCTATAACTAAAGGAGCCTTACTAATAACTTTCAACTCTGACCAATACCTGAAAATCCTGACGTTACCAGGACTTCTAAACTCACCATCAGCCATATAATGAACACGCCCTAAACGCATTTCCTGATTTATCATAAAATACATGTTAAACGAATATATGATTTTTGCTTCACCGACTGCTACAATACTATAACAGAAAGCTCCAAGTATACGGATGTGAAATAGTATAATTGGAGCTTTATGTTGTAGTATTGTACGCTACAAGCAGCCTTTACTGTACATCGAAGAACCATATTTTGCTAATATATTCCGAACAACTGCCCATGGAGAGCCGAAACTTACCACGAAGTCTAACCTAGGTAAGAGCAGTATGTCATGAAAATATGAAGGTGTTCTGTGAAAAACATGTTCCGATGTTCCGTCATAAATGAAACATACTGTTGCTAGAATTTTATTTTCTACTTATTATTTTCAAGCCAAAAACACTATAATGATTGCAACATTTTGAATATTGGTTTACAGAAAGTTTCTGCGGTACACGAGAGTTCTTTGTTAACTGATAAAAATCTAACACAAATCCATTCTTTGCTAAAAATAGTTTTACAAAAATGTGAATTTGTTTATTGATTTGAATAATTAAAAAACTAATGAACACGTCCAGAGCCCTATTTCTAGATAACAATTTTTCTTCGGGAAGAATATTCATAAAGCAACAATAAAACGATTTCAGAGAACCTATTCAACACAAAAAAGCCATGTAAACTTTTATTTTAATGCAATTGATTTATAAAACGAAATGGTAATTATATGACGATAAAATTTTAAGATCAAATTGATACTCAATATCTCAAAGCCCCGAATGTACCTCGGTCTAAGACTTTCATTTTCCTAAGCACAAACTGCATACCATAAGAATACAAAATCAATTTATAACTTTGATTATATATTTTCTGTTCCGAAGGAACGCAGCTACCATTTCAAACACGCAATCATGTTACTACCAGCAACATTAAACATCCAATCAACAAAAAATTTGCCAAATATTGCAAAAGCAGTAAATCGCGAATAGTATTAGGTGTCCTATGCTAATTGAAAACGTCACTAATAGTGGGGTCGTACTAAAACCCACAACTCACTACCACCTGATAATATTTAAACCAACATTCCAACGTTGTGGTTTGAGGGTTGTGGGTTGTGGGTTGAGGTTGTGGGTTGTGGGTTGTGGTTGTGGGTTTTAGTAATGCCCCTAATAGTGCATGTTATAATGATGCAATTTTTTAAAAAATATATTTGAATTTTTTCTGATGCGCTTAACACTTCAAACAACTTTTATAAAGATTCATCAGCTGAAAGAAGGCATTAAGTCAATAATGGACTTAAAATAATACTTGACCATGTTTTTGGGGTTTTGTCTTATTTTTGGTTGATTTGGTGAAGTGTCGTTTTCCAACAATTGGTTTTTGGTAGAATGTCGTTAGTGAATAAAACTGGATTTGGCCAAGTGACGTCGCCCCAAAATGTGCTTTTGGTGAAGTGTCGTTTAACAAAATAATTTTTTGGCCAAGTGACGTTGGTTAAGCGTCGCGCCAGGGATTGAATACCAACAAGTCGTCGCAAATGTAAATTGAGGAAAAACTCCAACACATATTGCACTTACTCATGATTACGTTTTTGTGGCAAATATGAAATACATTCGTGATTATAAATATATAACTACCGAAGTTTTTCACGCTATTTAGTAGTGTACCATATTTCTATAATAAAACAAATAGAAAAAACATATTTAGTGTACTTGAAAAATCCTTAATGCTAGGCTCAAGATAAATTCCCCTACATTATTTTAATTTCGGGACCTCTTTACTACCAATAATAAGGCTCACATAGCCAAAGTATTTCAAGTGTAAAGTCTATTTTGATTTCTCTCTGTATTTTCAACATATCCATATCGTTTATAAATATGATAAATTTTTTGGTTCAACTAGTTCTCCACCTGTTATGTGCAGTTTAATATGTACTCTCAAAAATGACCAGTCCCATTTAATTTTCAACATACATCGCCGGCATTTTTCTGGTAATATATAAGAATATTGATGCGATGAAAATAGTTTTAATTTTGTCGTAGTCAAAAATGTAAAAAATAATGTGGGGTTCAGCTATTTGTTAGTGTTCCAAGTTTATATTATACTTCTAAATCATCAATTATTAACGTGGGTGCAACTCTCATTGAAATTATAAGTCTTTTAATTTCGACATTTTAAAAACTTTTTCAATACACCAAACAATTACGGAAATATACTGAGAACCATTTTCACAGATTATCGTCCTTCAAATACTCAAGAATACATGAACACTATTGATTATATGTTAAGCAAAATAGCTTTCATTTCGTGAAAAGTTTATTAAAGGTTTCATATGTATAGTTTAATAATTGTTTTTAACGTGATTAGTAGTATCACACGCGTGTATGAATGCATCAAACATTATTAAGAAAACCTTTTACTCTTCTGTTATAAGTGCACCACGTAATTTCAAGTACAAACAATTTCATGCATTCATTCTTCATAAATTGTTTGCACTACTACTCAGAAGCGTAAAAATTGTTCTTAAAGATTATATTATGACCAATGGTAAATTTTATTGTAAGGTTGGAGGATTAAAAAAATAAATTCAAAAAAAAATTGCTCATATTTAATTAACTTGTCATAACTTGGATTGCATCGACAATGAAAACTATAAACTTAGTTTTGTCCTTCTTTAGTTTTGGTTTGTATTTCACTGTTAAACAAGGCCTTTGTGCACAAAGAAATTTATTGGAAACAATAAATTTACCTTTTAGTAGAAATCTAGAAATATTTAAAGATTGTCTTGTACTTTGGAAACAATTTCGAAATAATAAACATAAAATGTCCTCGAAAGGTCCTCTTACTGTTGAAAGTTACCCCTGGTTCCATAAACTGCAAATGTCAGTGTTTTCCAAAACACCGTTAGTTTTAACATTTGTCGGGGGAAATCCACCAATTATAACAATGAAAATAAATCTTCTCATTGCATCAACATACTTATCGCAAATTACGAAGTATACCAAATGCCACGTTTTCTTTCATGAGATTTACTTTGAACGTATTAATACGAGGCATAATTTCCTTGTTGAAACTGACCCTGAGTTTGTTGTCTACTTTTCAAACAATCTCAAAATGGAAAATTCTGAGATAAAATCCATCAAGAAACTACGCCAAAAATTTGGAACATTTAATTATTCCGGAGTGCCACTTTACTGGGATAATAGTGGAAACCTTCAAGTAATACAATTCACGGGAAAGGAAATTTACTTACACCGCTTACCCAAAACAACTTTAAATTTAAACCAACTTAAGGTGTACTGGGAGCATGTCGTGCAAAAACATTTTCATGGAATGACTGTTACAACATTCGTTCACATATATAACTCAGAAGCTTGCAAAAACCCAAAATACACGGAGTCCATTGTAAAATTTGATAAACTGATGTGCGTTTTGGAAAAGTTTTTAAATATATCATTTGTCCTAAGGAAAGATGCAAATCTTGGAGTAGTAGATATTTTGCCGGAAACTGTGGTTGGACCATCTATGATATATAGAGCAAAAGTTAGCAAAAGACGAGATTTGAAATATCAATATTTAGTGTTTACAATGGCAGCAATACCACATATTTTCCTAATTGTGAATAATAACAGTCTCCATAACAGTTTAAATGCTGTTACTCAACCGTTTCAAAAAAGCGTTTGGTCTTGTTTCATTTTCTCTGTTTTAATCACACCAGTTATATATATTCTAATATCAAATTCAGACTTAAAACCAGCTATAATACTTCAAAAGTATGTTGAATTGAGTGCCATGACAATCGGATATAACCTACGCCAGAGCAAAGACAAATTTGAAAAACATTTAACAAAATGGCGTTGTTCAGCAATATGGCTACTATGGAATTTTGTTTCTTTTATCATGTCAAATTGTTATGATGGCCAATTTTATTCATTTCTGGCATCTGAAAACCATTTCGAAACACCAAATAACTTATTCGAATTATCCTTATCAAAAATTCCAATTTTAACGATTTCACACAATGTTAACATAAAAAACTTTACTCGAAGTGTGACATCGTCAACGATAGAGCAACTTCGAGAAGAACATATTAATAGAAATATGGGTACAGAACATTTAGTCAGGCTACCAAAATATTATGACATCTTAGCATCACGTATTAATTTTATTAACTCTGACTTACAACCATTTAAAATGGTTTCCAAGAAACTTCATGATTTTGGTTTACGCGCGAAAACATTTGCATTACTGGATAAGGATGATTATGTCAAGTTTTACAGCTCAATCTTGGAAATAAGTATGGGCAGTAGAGTTGTTAAAAGAAAAATTGTACAAGAGATAAGCTCGTGGAAAGGTTGGATGATAAGAAGGTATATAGCTTATAACCGATTGGAATTTGTGATTCATCAAACTATTGAAGGAGGATTTCAACTTATATGGGATATTAATCATGAAGTCAATTCACAATTACATACCACAAAGGTATTACAACCAATGCAGAGGTTTGGAAATATTATTGCATTTTTAGGAGATAGAGCTAAAAGTGGTACTACTGGGACAATTAGTTCCAAAGGTGAACAAGCTTTGTCAATTAGTACATTTTGGATTATAATACAAACGATTTTGCTTTTGATGAGTTTTTCGCTTGGAGTATTTTTCGTTGAACAGGTTGGTTTTCATATTCGCATGTTAAGGTTTTTAAGAATTGTGCAAATTTATTCAAAACTTAAAAGGATATGCATTTTCATTCACGACTTTTTTGTTTGCGTCATTTACTTATGTTTGGAAAACATTAAAAATGTTCAAAGAATATTTAGAAATTGTTCTATCTGTGCAAAGTTGAAAACTAAAGTTATTAAAATTGTTCTTAATAACAAATAAATTAGAGTTTAGTTGTATTGATTGATTTAACGTTAAAATACTAGGATTTTGTAATTCAAAAATCAAAACATGATTGCAAAATAAGTTTGCACGGAAAAACTTTGATGTTAAGATTCCATTCAAAGTCAGTTTTAAATTTGTGCTTTTGTGGATTATATACAAAAAGGTAACTCTTTCAGAAATATTCTAAAGTGTGCATGGAAGTAAAAGTGCCTATTTGGTTCATTAAATTACTGAAACATTTCTGCCTCAAAGAAAATTTTGATTGCTAAAATCTGTCAAAATTGAGTACGCAATTACAACACAAATTAAAACTTTGTAAATTAGAGCAAAAACTGAATTTGATGCATCATTTCAGCATGTTTAGGGGTACCATCAATTATTCAATTACATTTCTGATATAGAATATTTTCATCAAGAAACTAGCTTGCTGTATTTTGTAATTGTTAATACAATACTGCGATGCTATGAAAACCTTAATAATATGAAGCCTTGTTTTCTACCTAACTTTACACTTTACAATTATAAGTGTATTAGTTAGTCAAATTTCTAAAGGATTGAATATCAAGCCCTGTAATCAGCATTTGTTGAAAACTCAAATGTAGTTGGTGTAGTTTCTCATGGCCACATATTCGCATGACTATAATTTATGCCATGAAATACAACTGGGAAGACAAGAAAAGAAATAATTTTTACACAATGGAACATTGAATACGGTCTAATTGTTAGTTTTAAACTTCTTTGCAACTATATAGTCTAGCTGTAATGACCTGCACTTGGAATATTAATTGAAATACGATCTTATGTAGAGACAAATAATTACTAAGTTAACACGCTGACCAAAATATTATTCAACGATAGCTACAGGGTAGGTAAAGTGATACTTAAAAGTTGATAATGTGCAAATACTCTGTTCCAAATATGTTGAAGATGTGACGGGTGGTTTTGAGTTTTAAACTTAACATAGTTTATATGTATACATATATATATTATTAAATTTTACAGCAAAATATTAGGTATTAGTTTTGTTTCATATTTTAAAATGAGGCAATTTAACATAATTTGAAATATTTTGAACAAAATTACATAACATACATGTAACATTTACATTCTTAAATCAAGCCCCTATGAAATCCCACACTTTATGTTTCCTTTTGTAAAAAACGTATGTTATTAAATTCAGTTTTTATCATTTCACGGCACTTAAATACTTTGTCACGAAATAAAACTAAACCATTTGATAACCGGGTCTGAAAAGTAAAACTAAACGGTTATGCTAAGGCGATAAAAAACAAAGTTAAATATCACTTTAAAACGTGGATACATAATAACCTCTGAGTCGAATAAGTATGACGCCTCAAACATAATTTGGATGTTTAACAAGTAGATATAGCTTGTAGAAGGCCACTTGTTCCAATATAAATCGTTTATTTACTGCATACACATATTTACCCATATACCAAGTATCTTGAATACCTGATTCCGAATACTGGCAAATATTAATCGAAATAACACCAGTATAATCGTGGTGGTCTCTTTTTTTGAAAAATTCATCCAATAAGATACCGTTGCTCATACTTGGTTACTTTGTCCATTTGATTTTTGTGAAAAAGTCACTTTTCTGAAAAAATATTGACGCAAGAAAATGAATTGTATTAACGAAATCAATCTTATTCCTATCCAAACCGCATTTCTGAATTTGTTACCAATTTTGTTACCGCATTTCTGAGTGAGTGTGATAAATGTCTATTGTCCAAGTGATAAAGAAAGCATTTAGAACACATTTTTACCATCCTTTAATGAAAACTCGGAAATGTTCAAAAATGGTTTGATATTTTGGAAACAATTTCATGCGGTTGAAAAAATTTGTTTTAAAAACGATCCTCAATGTAATCCAAAGTACACCGTTTTTTATTCGTTGCAAACATCTGTATTTTCAACTAAAGCATATGTTCTCATGTATGGTAAAACGAGAGACTTAAAATGACGTTAAGTGAAAGCAGGCGCCTTATTGCAGCAAAAAATTACCAGATTACCAGGCATTCTGATTTTAACGTTTTCTTTTAACGAAGTTGAGTGAAATTTTATTAACCCCGAATTTGGTTTACTAGAAGAAAATTATCTGAACTTTGTGATTTACTTTTCAAACGCACAAACTGCCAATTACGAAATTGAAACTGTAGAATAATATCTACTAGCCAATCTTTTGAAATTAAACTATACAGGTTAGCCATTCAAGTTATCAGTTTTAAAGGTAAGATTGTTTCGATAAACCCTTTCCCAGAAACTTATTCTCCTGAACTGAAAACTCATTCAACTAAAAGAGTTCAATGGACTTCAAGTAATAGCATTAGGGAGACAAACTTGGAAGCCACATGACATTTCAACTTCCCAAAACATTTCATTTCACTTCACAAACTACAAATTGTATATAATGATGAATATTTTGGCACAACTATGAAGAATATAAACCAGTGCTAATTAAAATTGGCAACAGTTTTTGCATAAACTTATTTCAGTTCCTTACAAAACCAATACAAGCATATTTCCTAAATCTAATAACAAAACCAATAACCAGTTTAATTTTAGTGGAAGATACTCAATTAGAAAAGGTTACCTAAGTGAAAACCTACTTAGTGAATTGGTTACCATTGCAAGAGAAAAACATTTTAAGGTTTGTATTGGCATTTTGTTTTCCTCAAACAGAAATTAAGCTATAGCGACGTATTTTTTATCAATATTTTACAAATGAATTGGCTTTTATTGTCCTTATATTCACATCCCTATGTTGTATAAAAAAGAAAATCGTTCAACACAATTATCCATATGGTAACAATATGTGAAAAATATAAATATATAACTACTATAGTTTTTATGGAGGCGTTAACGAAAAGCCTGTTAAACATGTAAAGTTTTCGGCACAGTAAAGGCAATCATGCTTGAATTGATGTGTATTAATTGTCTTGTAATAAAAGTGTTGACACCGCATTGTTGTACACGAAGGAGGCAAGTGAAACCCAAAGTAATTTAAAGTAATTTTTATTATGCTTCAATTTTTACTTTAAAGTTCCAATTCTTTTGAACCTTTACACAACTAAAAAGTAAACTTCAAATAAAATAAATAAGATTCGAATCAATATTAAACTGTAAATTATCACAGATAACATGTGTTGGCAGCATGTATGTAAGAATTTGAAACTAATTTGTCTACAATAAGCTAACCTTTAAAATGAAAATACTCTCAGCCAGAGTTTTTTAAGAAGGAACATTAACTTTGCACCAAGGTTTTTCTATACAAACAGTTTGATTATAGACCAATTCAAAAATATGAAGCTTAATTGAGCACACTCAGACTCAAATTACCAAGCATGCGACCGCCGAACCATAAAACCTTGCGTTTTTGCATTAGAATTTTTTTGTACTTATTTTTGCGTGTAATCTTCAATTATAAGTATGTTTTGTAATGTGTAATGAAAAATGTGGCGTGGGAAGAAAACAAGTTATGTTGTCAACTGATTGTGCTTTTAGTATATACAGGCTTGAAAGGATTATGAGAGGAAAGGATAGTTATTATGAGCGTAATTTGAAGCAATAGTATTACGGATCAGAAGCCCAAAAATACTTGCTCGTCTAACTTATCTAGAACAAATGAAAATCGGCCTAAATAACTGGTAAAGAGTATAAGTACAAAGAGCTAGTTTCATTTCGCAAATATTAGAAATAACGAAACACTTTACGTTGCAGTACCAAAAAATCAGTTGTAGTCTATGAGATCATTATTGCTCGTTTTTTGTAACCTTACACAAAATTAACAAACGACGTTACTAGTTATCTTATCAAACACTAAACGTCTACCCAAGTAGTTCTGAACTTTGAATTTTTTCATAAATTTAACCCCAAATCTCAGTTTCAATTATTTTACAGTTTCCCAAATTATTGATAAACAAAGCCGAAATAATGACAAACATGTTTTTCAAAAATATCATTATTTACCTTTCTATTCAAATTATTATAGTTCTTCTATATTCTGAATTAATTATGTGTGGTCGAAATGAAGACAATACTTGGAAAACAAATTTGTTTGCTTTTGATAAAAATATAGAAATATTTAGTAATTGTATAATAACTTGGAAACAGTTTTCCGTTGACAATGGAACTTCAACTCAAAGAAGTCATCTTATCAGTAGTGTATATCCTTGGTTCTATATTCTACATAATACAGTATTTTCTGAAACACCATATCTTTTAATACACGAAAAAAACGAGACATCCAAGCCACTATTAAACTTCAACCGAACGGTTACATTGGAATACTTATCACAAATCACAAAGTTTGTTAATTGTCATGTTTTCTTTCATGAGATCAGGCCTTATAATTTAAACCCAGACTTTGGCCAAGCTGAGGAAATTGACCCTGATTTTGTGGTCTACTTTTCAAACACTCTTTGAAACTTTCATCTTTAAATCTTTGAAAACACTCAATTGGAATGTAGCCAGTCTGAATTATTCCGGAGTACCAATATATTTAGATCCAAATGGAAAATTACACTATGTGAGCTTAATGGGAAGTCATACAATATTGCATATCTTGCCTAAATATAAGCGCATTTTGTCAAATATTCGGTTACATTGGGAACAAAATGTACAACAAAATTTTAAGGGACTTAAAATAACGTCATTATTTCAAAAATTTAATTCAAAAGCTTGTGTTAGTACAAATTTTTATAATACAATCCAAGCATTTGATAAACTTGTGTGTGCAATAGAATTACATTTAAATATATCTTTTGTTCTTAATAAAAGTGTACGCTTAGGATCTATTGATATGTATCCAAAAATAATAATTGATGGAGCTATCGTAGGCAGATCAAAAGTGAGCAAAACTCAAAACCTAAAATATCAGTATTTAGTGTCCTCTATGAATGTGATATCCCACTCATTTCTTATTGTGGATGATACGACTAACCAAAATACTTTTTACACAATCACTCGATCGTTTAAAGGTAGCTTTTGGGTATGTTTTCTTATGTTACTTATAATAATGCCATTAGTGTTTATGGCAACATCAAAGCGACACTTGACTCAATCAGTTTCGATATTCGAAAACTACTGCAATTGGAATTACATTACATTGACCTATGTAATTCGCCAATGTAAAAACAACATAGAAAGTATCCTAGCAAACTGGCAATGTAAAGGCATGTGGTTGCTGTGGATGTTTTTTACCTTAGTAACTTCATCATGTTACGATGGGCAGTTAT
>JAQFXM010007608.1:0-11659 GCA_034693345.1 Entomobrya multifasciata
TTGAATTCCAAAATTATAATTTACCAATTTTTATAATGCAGCACTAAGCGTAGTTTATATCTTAGCAGGATTTATTAATCAGTCAATTATTATTTTTTGTTCTGTTTTTGCACAAGATTGCGGTATAAGAAAGGAAAATGTATAGTACTAAAAAAATGTAATATGCATGCGCATGTCTGTGTATGGTGCTTGGAAATTGAGATAAACTGGTTTGATTTATTGTAATGCACCATGCACCGTCAATTTTAAGACATACTATCCAGTTTAACTACAATGCAGTCTAGCAATTAAATGCAACTTTGTGCCCGTGAAGGTGGAACGCATGACGAATGGGCTTCAACTTTAAGGAAAAATTAAACTGAGCTTTAATTAAGGTAATTTGTTTTCCACAACTTATTTAATCTTTCCACCTTCCATTTCCACTGAAGTTTTCAGGTAGTCTTAATTTGCCCCATACGCAAACTAATTAAAAATGAATACAATGTGATCACAAGTTCACATTGAATTTTCAGAATATATGTATAAAAAAATGTTGTTTAGCTAAAGTGAAAAGGAAAACGTGCAAAAAATATGTCAATCAGATAAAAACCAAGTCTATGATTTAAATCCAATTTAATATCTCTGTAAGTACCTGAAACAATACCACATTTCTTTAAACAAAATTTACATGCATTTTGTGTACGTTAATTTTACAACATATCAAACCAAAATTATTCCACTAAAACGCATTTTCCATTTCCCTCTAAGATTGTATTATTAATCATTTTTTCCTGACTTCCACCAGTTAAATTTGGATTAGTCATTAATATAATTACTTAAATACTAATAGCTGAATATCCATTTAACAAATTCTTACCTTTTGCAGTGGTAACTGGTGCGAGGACGCTACGTATGACGCACGACTGGTGTGGTTGTGTTACTTAAACTAATTTTAACTAAAAGAAGCCTCTACAAATCTTAAAACACCTGTTGTAGTTTCTGCACGAACGAAACACCTTGCCAAATTGAATGACAAAGACAAACTGACTGGAAAAAAGACATTACTTCCACAATTTATATCTTTCCATTTCATCATTTGGAAAAAATATCACTTTTATTTCCATTTTAACATCTTGCTCTAGAGCCTCGAGCTGCTATCATCCAAAACACGGTGAAGACAATAAGATATTTGTAGTAGCAAATCTGTTGATGTTTCCTAATAAATGAATGTCATGTTGTAGTAAATAGGCTGTAAAAAAGCTATTAAACTTTTAATGATAATATTTATCCACCGAGAAAGGCACCACAAGACAGCACACGTATTATCTGCATGTCATGATCCATGTAGTTTTTCTCCGCAAAGTCAGAGGACCCTGGAGTAAAATAACCCCTTTGTTAACATGTATTTGCTCTTTTGTCCTCACTCAACCTGGTCACGTCACAAAACAAGCTATTTTAATAAACTCCACGTCCACACACTGCACAAATCTAATTCATGTCATTTCATGTCTCCAGGTCCAGGATATATACCCGTTCGTTGTTCTTTTTAACCTTTTTAAATTAACTATCAGCTTGTCATCATCACTTAATTAAATGACTTTCAAGAAAAGTGTGAAAATTATGAATGAGAACTGAATGGGAAGGAGCTAACGGACAATGAAATGTTTCCGAAATTACATAACTAAAGAATATGTAACTTAATTATAAAATCTTTTCTTCTAAACGCCTCAACAATGAAATAATGCTTTTTTATGCATCGCTTTATTACATTTCGCGTGTCTCACTTTTTTGTTCACCTACTCATATTGCTACGACGGAAGAAGACTAAAGAGAAGAGAACTGATGATATCACACTGTGGCTGTCCATCTTCATCTAAAATCTACACACGAGTACACGACCCTTTTGTTTCTCTTCAAATCATGTTCCGCTGTATTATGTCATGTCATGTAAAGTAAACTGTGGAATTACACAAAATGACTGACTCACTTTTACAATCCAGAGATCCAACTCAACACCTATTTTAATTTGAACGCAAAAAGTATTAAAAATTGCATCCTATTGGCTTCACTGTTAATCCTTTCAATGAACACAGTAAACTAGTGAATTAAATTTTCACAACCCATTAAAACAGCCTATGCACTTGCAATACATTTTTTTTAGTATGGAAACCCCGTAAAAATTAGGAAGGATGATATTTATGACATGACACTCTTCTTTGTACTCTTTTATTTGGTCGAATGACTAGTAAAACTGGTAAATGCAAAACGAGATGAGTCAATAATTGGATGATATTGAAGCATGTTTTTCCAGATGTGCAAATCTACGTCATCTTCCTCTATTTTCGTGTTGGGTGCTATGCTGATGTATCCTATAAACTCAAAAACTGTTTCGTGCTGATAGCATAGCAAAATGAAACCCCATCTCGTAAAAAATTTATTTTCTCGCTTATGTAACGTAACACGAACTTGCACTTCTTTCTTTATACTTAGAATAGCACACCGAAGAAATTCTCATGTTTTATTCAGCAGACTTATTAACAAACCAACTCAAACTCAACTACACACAAATGCTACATGTGCAAAGCAAGTATATTTTTTATAATAAGTAGCTTTATAAGTATAATAGTTTTAAAGCATGTGACGACTTCGGTAAGTATCGGTTGGACGGAATACAGCGATCCAGCTGCAGCTTCACTATTTTCTAGAGAACAAAGCTATTTGCGCTTTACATTTGCACAGCGACAGAGTGTGTTGGCAAACAAACGTGATTCCTTTCCCAGAAAGATTGGATTCTCAGCAAACTTTACTTACAATTAAACCTTTCTCTATGTACGTATTATGTTATCATCTATTTGTTTCCATTTGCGTAGTTAGTTATTATAATCATTTTACTATATACAGCTTTTCTGCGTGTCAAAGTCACATGTCAGTCATCATGATCGAATTCATATGTAGTAATGATGAAATCAACATATTTATCATCTATTTCCTATCTTATTGGTTAAAATAGAATACAAACCTGGCAATAGTAGTCTGGATTCTGGATGTCATTAATTCTTAACTTTTTTTGCTATACAGTTTTTTGTATGTATCTGAAGTCTTGGGTCTAGAAACATAATTGTTCACATAACGTGCGTGTGTAGCAATATCATTTTGAGCTTTTTTTCTTTTAATACTCAGGTAAAAGCTTTTTCGCTGCTCAAATATTTCCTGTAAAAAAATCTATATGATGTGGCTCTCTACATGCTAAGTATTGATTGCGTCTCTTGCGTGTTCACTTATTGCTCCAGTTCAATTTATGTATAAAAAAATTATGATGATGTTTTTTTTACGTTGAGTAAATGACTTGAGAATACAGGTCACAATTAAATTAAATGTAACCGTAAAGCTGAAAGTACAGATAAAATATTCATGACATGATGGTTCTTTAAAGTGGAAGGGGTTCAGGGAAGATGTCTCGTAATGCCTTCGGTAAAGTATTTAGACTAAATCAAAAATGCATTTACATCGCCATTTCGCAACGTCACTAACGAAACAAAATTTAACCCAACAAAACTACCAATTTTTTTAGCTATAAAATATTTTGATTCTTAAATTCAATGAAATGCTGATTTTAGGTAAATCTATTAATGATCTTGGAAACAAACTACTTTAAAAATAAATAGCATCGAAAGGGACTTAAATAAATCGTAGAATTAAATTTTTACTTTAATTTTGCATCAAAACCTCATTGTTTTTATTTTGCAAATTTGAATTTTCCGAGATGGTAATAAAATCTTCTCGTCCTTCCAGCGGTCGCCCGACTAGCCTTTATGGAATACCAGAGGAAGACCAGGACCTTGGTACTTGTCTTTTTACTTTTCGCAGCAAATTTTTTTAAGTGTTAATGGTGAAAATTGACTTTGATACGTTTTTTGCTTTTTATTCTTGTTCAGGTTCTTCTAGAAGTAGAGCTTCCACCATTTCTGATTCGCCTCCAACAGAGTACAATCGATCCTTCCGCCGTCGCACTGGCCACCTAAGACCTCGCTGCACTGTTGGGGGATGGCAAGCCAGAAATCTTTCAAATATTCTACCCTCCGGGCCACAGCTCCATCCAACTCAGGCACTCATCCGACCTGGTCGTAGACCTCAAACAGATAGACCATCAACATCCCAAATATTTCCTGAAGCCCCACGGCCACCTCTACCTGGAGCTAATGCAGGTCCACGGGATATAAACAACAACGATCCAAGCACAGGTCCTCCACCGCCCCTTGTCCCAGGAGGAAGGCGAAGAACTGGCCGTTGGCCTTGGCAAACTAGAGCTCAAACGTCTCAAATCTTCTTGGGAGATTACGTTGAAAACGCTACACCTGCACCTGTACCTGGAACATCCACTGCTGCACCTCGAACCCAGCCCCGAGCAGAACCTCCCGCTGTAATCCATCAAAAATGGCCATGGCAGGAAAGAGCGCAAAAATCTACAATTTTCGAAGTTCTTAGTGATCAAGATACTGGTCCAACGAAGCCCGGTCCCAGGACATATGAATGGGATCAAAGGCAATCGAACTTGGTATCGGCAATAGTTCACCAGGACCAGCCTTCTCCATCAAGCAGCAAGAAGAATTCTAAAGAAACCTCCAAAAAGTCAGAAGGGGATTCCTCCTCCTCCACATCATGGCCTTGGCAAGACAGAGCGAGACAATCAGTTGTATTTCGAAGTCCTACAAAAGCTAGCTGCCCTCGACCTGTCAATTTCCTGTGGGATCAGAGAAAGTCTCGGTTTTCAGTACATGATAACCCGGAAGCGGAATTTTCCAAGGGTTCCAGCTACAACGATAACTATGTGAAATGGCAGAAACTGAAAGATGACAAGGGACCCAGGGCAGCAGGGAAGCCGTGCTACAAAGATGAGAATCTTCCTCCAAAGGCACGAACAAGGTTAGGGCAAAGTCCAAAAATGGAAGGTGGGGGTAAACGAAGATTCAAAGAAAGAAACATTACTTCCGGAAGTGGGGATATTATTGCGCTGTCAACCACCACTCTTCCCTCAACATCTCCAAAGTCGGCTGATAGGGAAGTCACCAGAACTTCAACTTATACAAAGCTGTCAGCATCTTCTTCACCAGTCAGCAAGGTCAAAGGAGAAAGTTGCATGGAACTCGTCCCTCTTGGATATCGCTTTTCTGAACATCGTCAGAGATTCTAAAAAAAATATTTGCAAGATAATTAGGCGAATCAAAAATAGTTCAAAACAGAAAAAAATGTGATATTTTATGATATGTGCATGTTTACAGTGAATTTCAATAAATACAGTTTATTAAAAGTGTTTAATGTATCTAATTACTTTAATTTTATTACAAAAACAATCAATTGATAAAATCTAACAAATTGTGTCTTTACGTGTCATATTTCATCACTCTTTCTTAATTTTACTATTTTTTCCAAAAACCACCAATTTCAAGCACCACATAATACTTAAACCAATCAGCATAATTGCACCAACACCAATCAGAAACATGAATCCCCAAACGTCTAAAAGCCTCCTCTGCCACCACCACTGGTCAAATCCCGAAGGTCTCAAATGATTGGTATCCTTTTGTCTTAGCACGTACTCTGTCCACCAAACAGCCTTATCCAAAGGTTTCATTGGCTGATCCAATAGAACATTTCGAAGATGCTCCACACGTTTCTTCATACTACATTTATACAAAATATCATTAGTTACATTTTCATTTTATGGTTAACTTTTTACCATTTAAAGTTTCAAATTACCCCTTATCATAAGCCATCTTTTTCACAGCGCTCTTCAATTCCTCCCTCGTAACCTTCCCCAACTCCAATTTTACCGTTGTCCCTAATTTTTCCATCCGATTTGAGTTGACATCCTGATCCCCTAAAACCGGAAATGATATCGTTGGCACTGCTTCACAAAGAGCTTCCATTGTGCTAGGCCTACCCCCTTGTGTAATAAATCCCTTAACCCTCTCATCACCCAAAATAGTCCTCTGTGGGAACCACGGTGCTAAGTATACATTTTTCGGAAGATTTTTTCCTTCTGGTTCAGCTCCATTCCACTTCCAAAGGAACTTTAATCTTGGAAATGACCTAATAGTATCAAAGAAAACCTGTTTCACCTCTTCCGGCAATTTTGAAGATATTGCCACACTTCCAAAACTTATGTAAATGAATCCATCGTAGTCCTTTGGATCTCCTAAAAACTTCTCAATTTCTGAAGGCAACTGCTGTTTCTCTGCTGAAGTGTCACAATGCATGCCCCCAATGTTCACCACGAAAGGTGGATGTGACCTCGGATAATCACTTATTATATCTCCCGTGTACAAAATCAAGCTCGCATTTCTGGCCAGCTCATCAATATGAGGCATTTCCGGTTTCTTCAGCCATTTCCTCACAATTTCATCAATTTCCTGATTGTACGTGTACTGACTCCACCGAAAATGCAAACTTATCAAAGTATTCTCCACCCTTTCTAGAAAGGTCATGGGGGTTTGCGGAGGCCAAATCTCCAGTTCAGGAATGGAGCTACTCTCCGGCAAAAATCCAAACTGATCGTATTCATTTCCCAAGTGAATAATTGTATTAAAAATTACATGTTTCGCCCCAAATTTATACGATATCCCAGTACCACACTCTGCAAAGCAGTTATCCAAAATTATCAAATCCAATTTCTTCGTTTCCTCCAACCATCTTGCCAACTCTTCACTTTCCAAAATCTCTCTACAATTTTGCACCGATGTCTCGAAAAACTGGTGGACAATTCGAGGAAACTTTTTCTCCACACGGTGATTTATGTGGAAATCCAAATCTATAAAGCTTTGAATAGTCTGACGAAACTTTTCGGGGACGATCAATGTTATGTTTGGGTTCCAAGGATGGGGGCCTTTGTGGTGCCAAGGACTAATATACGTCACTTGATGACCCCGTTTGGACAGAGCATCGGCTAACGGATATGTAGCCGTTTGGTGGCTATAGCTGGCAATTTGATGGTAAAAAAGTATGTGGGCTGAGTGAACATGGCAGATAATATTATAAAGAAGTAATACAGCAAAGACAACAATTTTTCCCATTTTTTGGGGGTGAACTGATACAATCTGCTCAGTAACGCAAACAAGTAAGAATGAATCTGAAATGGACAATGAAATAGAATAGGTCACATTGGTATGGTCAGTGATCAAAAAAGTGTGTTTGTTTTGACTTTGACTCTTGAACGATTGTCTGAATAATTTGAAGTGTGCGTGTGAAGTAATTCATTGAATTTTTTTCTAGGATTAGGGATAGTCCACAAATTGAGTGAAGTTTATAAACTTTAAAATAATCTTTTTTGATTGACATTTAAGTATTTTATTTTTGTAAAACAATTATATCGATTTTATCTCAATATGTGGACAGCCCCTTGATTGTTGATACTTTCATGATAAGGATCCAATGAAAGTGGTCACAATTCAAGGACGTTGTCTGTGGAAAAATTTGGTCTAGTTTTTGAGAGAGTACTGAGTACAGTGATGTTGATATTGAGAGATGTATACGCATACTAGTACCGATACTGAATACTGATTAATATAATGCCATGTCATAATCATAATCATGTACATGTAACATGCAACGCAGATAGTGAAGAGTCAGTAGTGGTGTGAGAAAAGAAATATCAATTTAAGTATTATATTTTTTGATTTGAGATTTAAAAATGTGTAGTTATAAGGTTAGATTTATTCAGGTTTGATTTTTAATCCTTCTTAGACTTCTTGTTTTTCTGAATATATTTACGACGGCAGACTACACAAGTTAAAATTGGAAGTATCACAACTAGTGTAAATATAATTGAGAAGAGAAAGGCCCAGACGTCTAAAAGCCGACGCTGGTACCACCACTGGTTAAAACCGGAAGGTCTTAAATGGCTGGTATCCTTAAACCTTAAAACGTATTCAGTCCACCAAACAGCGGTCTCTAAAGCGGGTAGTGGACGATCCAAAAGCATGTTTCGAAGTTCTGATAACCTTTCTTTGAACCTTAAAAATACAGAGTAAAATTTAGTATGCATCTAATTAATGTCATTGTATGACATGTCTATGCCATGTCAAATTAGGTGACTTATTCATTAGAAGAATTACCTTTTATCGTAAACGGCTTTCTCCACAGCGTCCTTAAACTGTTGTATGGTAACAGTACCAAGCTCCAATTTGATATTAGCTCCCATCATCTCCATTCTATTTGCATTGTTATTTTGATCGCCCAAAACTGGGAAAGCAATCATAGGCACTCCATTGCAAAGCGCCTCAGATATACTTGGTCTTCCACATTGCGTCACAAATAGCTTCATTTTCGGATGCGCTAGAATCTCAGTTTGAGGCAACCACTTGGCTAAATACAAGTTGGCTGGTTTGTTTGCTGGTATTGGGCTATCCCATTTCCAGATAAACCTTAATTTCGGAAACTGTCTTATTGTGTCCATAAACACTTGTTTCACACGTTCCGGTAAATTGGATGAGAGAGCTAAAGATCCAAGACTTATATAAGCCAAACCTTCAAAGTTGGGATCTTCTTCAAGAAATTGTGCTAATCCTGATGGCAAATTTCCACTTGCATTTTTGCAGTAAATGCCTCCAATGTTTACAAAGAGAGGAGACTGAGATCTGGGGTAATCTGTGACCACATCTCCAGGATACAAAACCAAACTCGCATTTCTCAGCAAATCGTCCAAGAATGGCATGGAAGGGTCCTTAAGATGTGACCTAGCCATGAGGTCAAGTGCCTCCATAAATTTGTAATGTTCCCATCGAAAATGAATGGAAACCAAAGCGTTGACCACTCGTTCGTAAAAAGTCATCGGGGGAATGGGAGGATCAATTTCATATTCCGGAATGGAACTTGTTTCCGGTTGAAATCCCCACTGGTCAAATTCATTCGGCAAGTGAGTTACAGTGTTAAAGATAATGTGTTTCGCACCGTATTTATAGGCAAGGGCGACTGCACACTCGGCCATAAAATTGTCGATAATCACAAGCTCAACAGATTTTGTATTTTTATAAAATTCTTCAAGTTCTGGGCTATCAAGAAATTCCTGGCATGTTCGAATTGCAGCTGGGTATATAGCGAAAACGATACGTTGGAATGTTTTAGTAATTCGATGGTTTATGTCAAAATCTCCAGCGAGAAACTCTCTCATTGACTTTTCCACTGAGGCAGGAACTATTTCGGTGATATTCGGATTAACATAGGGATCTCTATTCACAAAAGGATTTATGAATGTTATCTGGTGACCCCTTTTGGCCAGGGCATCGGCTAGAGGATAGGTAGTTACTCGGTGACTATACGAGGCTATATTGTGGAAAAATACTATGTGGGCGGCGTTTGTACCAGGGGCAAGGTGAAACAATACAAAAATTAGTATTGGAAAAGCGGAAACAAGCCCCCAAAGTGGGGGAAGGGTTTTCCGGACACCCTGAAAATTTTCTGAAGACATGTTCAGAGCTATTATCAGTGCTGACTGCTGCTGTTTGGGGAAAAATTCCAGATTGAATTACACGTGAAATTAAGATTAGATTAGCAATTTGAATGAAATCGATAACTTTTGAATGATGATGAAAGCCATCATTGTCCTCAACAGGAGATAAAGTAAAATCAACTGATAAAAATTTATTTCTGCAGCATGAGAATCCCATAAGTCGTCACAAGTTCAGCCATTGAGCCATTGACCCCAATAATTGGAAAGTTACTGTAAAATATGGGCTGCCAAAGTCCCAAAGATTGTACTTGCATTTCACGTGAAGCCTATTCCATAAAAATGATTGCCTTACACGAAGTTATTGTCGACTCCACTTAAATTCAGAGTCCCTTCCGACTTAGCCTTTCCCCGACGAAATATTAACCCGTTTTGGTGAATTACAAGCCATAACAAGAAAAAGTAGCGCAAACTGATTGCAATCTCGTGCTTATTAAATCAACATAATAATATGTTGTATCAAACAACTAAAAACAAGATTTATTGGAACGTATTTTGTGTTTTTTGTACAATTCATTAAAACTTTGAACTAATTAAGCTAAATAATGAAACTTGTATCACAGTTTATACTATTAAATAGCCTCGTCTCTTCCTCCATTTGCAAATACACGTATACTATTGTACCAGTTTTGAGTTTGGGATGAGCCCATCCCTTCTGTCATCCTGACCTTTGCCCTATTGCCACTCTTATTTAAATTAAACGCTTTCTTGACATCTTCCACCATTTCAGGTAGATCCTTCCCGTATACAATCCCATTCAAGATTGCTTCCAATGTACCAAACGCCTTCCAATCCCAATGTCTCAAGTCAAAAGTTTTGTTTTCCTCACTTGCATAAATGTAGGCCATGAACCCTGCTCCAAAGAAACTCCAAGGATTTAACCCCTTCAAAAAGGGTCTTCCTTTTTCCAAAGTTCCCGTTGTCCTGTTCGCAAGTTCTACCCCAATCTCTGCAAATCCAACTGGCAATCTGGTTCCCGTCTCGATACCATCCAAAATAGCAAAGGTTGTGCCTGGTTCACGTACCCGATCCCACTCCAAAAATCTGTAATTCCCATCATGGTACTGACTCACATAATGATAAGCTATTGCTGCCCCCACCCCGTACGTTCCCCCAACGAAAGCCCCTCGAGGACCCCCTTCCAAATTGTATTCATCAGCAAAACCGGTAATTGAAGAGGTCGCGTCAATAAACCAAAGAGACGTTTGCATCCCTTCAAAGGCACCGTAATAAGTAGCCGGATTAGTGAAGTCCCAACCTGGACTACTAAATGAAGGTGAAGGGTTCCATTGTCTATTCACCATTGCAGCCCCAAGATAAGCTCCTTGAAGAGCAAGTCTTTTTGTGTACACTTCACCGATCGTGGCATTTGAATAGAAGAAGCCATAGGGCAACAGGATACCTCCCACTGCACCACTTACAATTCCTACTGGAGTATTTGGGTCATTCCAATTCCAATTTATAGGAAGCCAGTAAGGTGAGTTGACGGCAGCTCCTCCAAGATAAGCGCCGCACATGCTGAACACGATTGCAGATATTACAAATATTATGGCCAGCTCTTCTCCACTTTTGACTGAGGTAACTGCGGGGGAAGTTGGAGGTAGGAAAAGGGGTATTGAAGGATGTGTCATGGGACTCCATGGAGATTGCCAAGATCCGTCAAGAGACGGAGGGGGTGACGTGTAAGTATAATCAGTCGGTTGGATTTCGTATTGGTATCCAAATAGGTACCCGTCCACCATTTTGACTACTCATCTTTTTACAGAGAAAAACAGTAAAACTACAATAACAAGTTTTCTCACTGCTAACATTACTACGTCCGGTCAGTTGAAAGTCAAAGACGTCACTGCATTCATTGTCGAACCAAACGGATGACAGAGTAGTTTGACCATCGTGATGAGACTTCTTATGCGTACAAAACAAAGTAGTGGTAAGTGATTAAGTACCTGTTTTAATACTAACTTGTATTACCGTCAATGATAAAAATGATAAACGATTCAATATTCAGGTAAGCAAAGCTACCTACATTTCACAGAGCTTGCATGCAAGATCATATTTTTTATGCAATTTAAAAAGAAAATTTGATTCGTTTTACGCTAACTTATTACGAAGATGAAGCGATTCATCGTAGTTATAATTTTAGTTTGTTTGTCTGTCTGTCCGTCTGTCTGTCTGTCT
>JAQFXM010007609.1:0-11656 GCA_034693345.1 Entomobrya multifasciata
TACTTATCAATTCCCATATTCATTGTTCTTCTCTAGAATTCTGTTGATTACCAAAGATTTTTAATATTTTAGCACGTTTTGGATTGTTCTGTCTTTTCTTGTGTAGCAACCACAAACTACTAAGTAACGAACTGTTGAGACCATTTCTGAATCACCGATACAGTTGGAGATAATTCACTAAAAAGAGTTTTGCAAAAAATTAATCAAGCTTTTTGAGAAGCCTTTAAAGTTTCTCTACTTCAATGATTACGATTTACCTTCAACGTAGTCTTTCATCATCTTTTGTTTATAAGCTGCCACCAATCCACAAATCAGTTGCATGAAAATGCTTGAACATATTTTTAATTTGGACTCTTGGCTATCTAAACAAATCAAGTTCTGATTTGTACATCATCATTCGCTGAGATATCCGAATGTTTATTCGGCCAATTTCTTTTGGTTTTACCTACGTATTTTTTTCAATTTAAACATGTTTCAAGTGTTCCTGAAACGTTTTCAAATAAACCATTTGGACTTTTCAATCAAAACAAAATTAAATTCTAAAATTACTTTTAAAATTTCATCAATATTTTATTAAAATATAAACAAACAAAGATGTTTTCAACTTAAATTAGTTTTCATATTTGGATTGAAGCAATAGTGTCACAGAATAATCTAAAATTTGTTCAAAAAATGCTACAAAGGTACCTCTATCAATTTTGTAAAATGGATACGCCACCTCAATTTAAAACGTTATACACGAATTCGCAAATTTTCTAATGTAAAAGTTTCCTGGTATTATGTTTTGTAGCTTCAACTTGAAATTCTTTGAGATATCAACCACATCTCCACCTTCTTTAGACTGGTAATAAATCATTGATAGCGGAGAGAAAATGCACGCCGATACAACAAGATATGCAATGACCCCATTGTCACGAAGCATAGACTCATATCTTATACTAAACACCACAAGAACTACTAAAGTTGCCGGACAACCATTATGATGAAATGTTATCAAAATAGATTTGAAAACATTGTTCAAAATAGTATTTATAACTTGTTGAGTTCTGTAAAGATGAACTATCTCAACGTCTTCCAACGTTCCAAACCCACTCGTACTTAGTTGGCAATTGTTAAGTCCTCTATTTGGGGTCACTTTAAACATTTTATGTGTTTGTAAGGAACTAATGGCTATTATAGTATTTAAGTAGTACGATGCGATTGCAATCATCATTAAAAATACTGAATTTGCACATCCATATGAACAAAACAAAATAAATATGTACAAATGTGCCAAATCTAAACAGGCATAAAATTGAATATCAAACCATTCTTTCATAATCTGATGTGATGGTTCAATTTCGACTTGTAATACTGTTACTAAAGCAGCCGGTAGAACTATCGACCCAAGAAGAACGATGTACATCATTGTCACAACTGAACGCGCTACTTTTTTCTGTTGTTTTGTTTCACAATGCTTTTTAGATGTTTTGAGGCCTTTAATAAAAATGGATATTTAGCAGAATTCACCAATTGTTCATAGATTTACGCAAATTTTTACGAATTTTGAAAATTGACTTACCCTTTAGTTCCTTGGTGTAGCATAGCAGCTGGTTGAACAAGAACATAAACTGATCACGTTTTTTCAGCATTACGTAATTGAGAAACATTATACAAATCATAAGTAGGATCTCCCCGTAAGCAATCATTTGAGTGGCAAACTGCATCAGATTTTTTGAAACTGGAAGATCCACTTCATCGGGAATATCATAAGGGTTCATTTGCAGATAAAGCTGGGCAACATTAACTATTACGAATATGACTTGCGTAAAAATGATGTTGCACCTAAATATATAATTTGGAAGATATATATTCAAATCATATGGCTAATAATGTTATATTTTGATCTTCTTGTTAAATGAGTTACATTCCAATGATCTGATATGGACTTGCTGGTATGAGTAGCTCGGTTTTAGAATCCCATTTGTAAAATGTTCCCGGTGCCAAGCTTGTCAGCTTTATGCGTGCACCCAAATGCTTGTAAAAATTTGGTGGAAACATTTGGAAGTTTTGGACAGTTATTTTCACAGTTAGAGCTCAAACAATTTTCGTTCGTAGTCTAACAAGAAAATAAGCCGTTTTGAGAGATATTTTTTTTGGCCAGGGAACATTACACAATAGGCTGGACTTTGATTGCTTGTTACTGTTTCTTGAATTAAAAATAATTGAATTCGATTCAAGTTAAGATTTGCTTAACTTTTAACTTTTAAAATTTTATTAGCTGTCAACCAATGAGGGGTGATATGACGTAGTTGAATTTAAATTAACAAAATAAGATTAATTGTTTTCATAAACTTCTTGTCAAAACACGTTGGCTTTTATCCGTACAATAACAAATTACAAGTCAACAAATAAAAGTGTTTACATGATGAAAAATTTCTACTCAGTTTGTTTGATAAGGTTTTTATTTTTCACAATTTTGCTTTAAATTTTTAAAAAAATCGGAGTAAATAAACGAATACAGATGTTAAAGCGTAACTAACGAACTATTCGCATTCGATTTTAGGTTCATGTAACCTTATAAACACCGGGTCTCTCTCTTTGTTCATTAGCCTTACAATATCTCGTTTTTTATAGCATTTACTCTTTTCTTTTAATAATAATGAATTTGTAGATACATGTATTTATTTATTTCGTGAATCAAATTTAAGTGATGGAGCTTGTAAAATACATTTGTTTTCTTGAGTCAATATATATAAGTCAATTTTTGTAGCAATATAACTTATTCCAAGGTAAACATGTTTTCTATCTAATTCAATAAATATTCCAAAAACATTAAAAAAATACATCAATATTTTACTCGATTATATGCATACTTGAATATTTTCATACTAAATTAGTTTTCGTATTTTGAACGAAGAAGCAGCGTAACAGATTTATCTAAGGTTTGTTCAAAAACTGCTACAAATATCCTCCTGTCAATTTTGTAAACCGGATATGCAACATCAATATAAAATGTTTTACACGAATTTGAAAAATTTGATTTTGTAACCTGATTTTAAAATCCCGTGACATTTCAGCCACGGCTCCACCTTCTTTAGATGGGTGATAAATCATCGCTAGCAGAGTTGAAATACACGCAACTACAATAACATATGTGCAATAACCCCATTTTAACGAAGCAACCACTCAAACCTTATACTTAACACTATACAAACCACCGTACTTTCTATGTACCCAACGTGATAAAATGTTATTGAAACGGATTTGAATATATTATTTAAAATATTATTCATAACCTGTTGAGTTCGATAAAACAAAACTATTTCTGTATCGTTTAACGTACCAAACCCAATTGTGCTTATTTTGCAATGAAGTCCCTTATTTGGAGCCATTTCTACCATTTTATTTGGTAGTAAGGAACCTACTGCTATTATAGAGTTCGTGTATAAAGCTGCGATGACAATCATCCTTAAGAAAACAGAAGTTGCATAACCATAAGAATAAAATAAAATCAGTATATATAAAGGCGCTAAATGTATCGACGTGTTCAAACGAATATCAAACCATTCTTTCATAATCTGATGTGAAGGTTCAATTTGGAATTGTAGTGTTGTTACTGAAGCAGCTTGGAGAAATAATGAGCCGATTAAAATGATGTACATCAATGTCACAACAGAGCGCTCTAATTTTTTCTGTTGTTTAGTTTCGGAAAACGTTTTAGATTTCTTGAGATCTGCAATTAAAAGTGTTGTTTTAGTAAGCTGCAATCGCCAATATTTTAAATTTTGGTTAATTAAATTTATAAAAAAGACCTACACATTAGTTTCTTGTTGTAACTTAGCAGTTGGTTGAACAAAAACATAAACTGATCCTGTTTTTCAAGAGTGACGTAAATAAGAAAAGTTATACAGGTCATAAGCAGGATCTCCCCATGTGCAACCATTTGAGTGGCCAACTGTATAAGATTTGCTGAAATTGGAAGACGTACTTCCTCATGTATGTCAGAAGCGTTCATTCGTAGATAAAGTTGGGTAAGATGAAGTATTACAAATAAGACATGATTGAAAATGATATTGTACCTAAAAATAATAAAGACACTTATATATTAGACTTATATGACACAAAATGTTATATTTTAATATCTGATTATATGGGATTTTGCTTACATTCCAATTATCTGATATCCACTGGCTGGTTTAAGCAGGTCGTATTTCGAATCCAATTTGTAAATGGCTCCTGGCGCAAAGCTTGTCAACTTAATACGTGTACCCAAATGCTTATAAAAACTTGATGGAAACATCGTTATATTTGTTTCAACACTAATCTGTAGAGTGTGTGCTTATTTTCTGTCTCGAATCCAACTAAGAAAGGCAGCTGTTTTGATAAGCCAAGATATGTTATGATAGATTATACAAATAACTTGACTTTAATTGTTTGTTTTTGTTTCTTGAGTTTAAATTGTTTCAAATCGACTCAAATTACGATTTGTTGAAATTTAGTTTGAAGAATACAATTAGGTGTAAACCACTGAGTGGGTGATCTGAAGTAGTTTAATTTAAATCATCACAATATAACTGCGTTTAGTTCCATCAACTATATATCAAAACAAGTTGACTTTTTTCTGCACAATAACCCATTTCAACTCAAAAAATTAAATTGCTTACATCAAAGAAAATTGTGCTCTGGTTTTTACAAGCTTTCTATATGTGACATAATCTAGATTTAAATTACTTGAATCTGAGTAAATAAACGAATACGGTTTTTTATGGTTGATTAACGTGCCATTCAAATTACATTTTCAGCTTATGCAAAGATATGAACACTCGATCTTTCTACTTGTTCATTGCCATTCCATTCTATCGTTATAATAGCATTACTTGTTAAAATATTTATGTATCATGACTGCAATCTATGGTTTTGTATATGCATTCAATTACATGGCTCATATTTAAGTCATGAAGATTTTGAAATACGTAGTAGGGCTTGCGTTATAAATGCATATGAAAATATGGGATAGTCTTGGTTGTGTAAGCAATCATTACGCTGTGTACCTTAAGTTATCTTAGCAAATTAGTTTTTACTACCTTCATATCACACATAAGATGTCTAAGAATATTAAGTAAAATATTAAAACTGCCATATAATAGTTATGTACTCAATTGCTTTAATTAATATTCTCCTTATACACCACAAAAGTTTATTACAGTCTATTGTGCCATAAAAATGCTTCAGTTTATTCCGATCAGTGCAATAAATCTTTAAAATTGTGTTAAAAAAGTATTGAATCAGAATGGAAACTTACAACAGAATTGTTTTTGCATCCAACATACTTACTGTATTACTTTTTCCAGTATTGGTTCAAACAAAAATGTTTTTATTAAATTCAGAATACGTTTTGAGTCCATTTTTAAACGAAAACATCAACTGTCATATTCATGTAATAACGTCCGATGTAAACTTTTATTTTAGTGACATTTTTTTCGAAAATTGGAGGAACACATTTACATTTAGAAGCATGATCTCACTTAATCCTAAAACGAGATCAATATTAAACGAGCCATTGAATTACAGGCATGGACTTAGTATAAACGGAAGAAATATACTTTATAAAAGTGAGACATACAATACTGATAAATTTCCTACTGTGAACCCAATGTCCTGGAAACGAAATGCATTAAACTGCTTCCTTGCAGTACTTGCTTTTGAAAAAGAATACCAATTAAGAGAAGAAATGCTGGTTTATTTTCCATATTTAACCGCAATTCAAGAGCTATGGTCATTTTATTTTGTAGAAGAGTTCCAGTTTAGCTTCGAACCATATAACTTAACTGTAATACATATAAATATGTTGCCTGCACAAAGTACTGAATTTGAATTAGACCTATTTCAAAATCCTACAGTTCGAGTAATCTTGGACAACTCTGCTTATTACAGAAATCCTTTAGCTTGGATTTTAAATGTCGAACTGGGTGAACGGTCAGATGAAAGAATACTGAATCATAACAAATTTGATTCGAGTTATACCATATTTAGTTCATATTGCCGGTTATATAATACAAAAGATATAAGTACACTCCCAGAGAACAAAGGATGTTTTAAGAAAATCAGAACTAATCAAATAGTTGATGTACCATGGAATTTTAGAGAGCCAAAAATATGGGAACTGGACGAGAAAGAGTTTGAAGATGGATTTGGCTTTCAGAGCTACCAAAGGTTAAAAAATGTGTTCATTTTGCCACCAACAAATCAACTTACGTTTCGTTTTTCAGTTATGAATCTTCTTCTGGAAACTACAAATAGTACAATAGTTCGTTCGGAATCTTACGGGTATAGCAATTATCCGTGTATATATCCAGAAAGAAGATATAGTCATGACTTTAGAGAGTCATTTTTCGGTATTGGATTACCACATGTAACCTTAAGGTTTCTAAGTATACCAATGCGAAAGTCTGGGTACAATTTCCTCACTTGTTTTCATTATAACTACCAGTCTTGGAAGTTCTACCTTGAGCCGTTTCAAACAGAACTTTGGTTTGTACTATTAGTTTACTTATTTCTGTTTGCTGCATTTATACATGTTACGTTAGTACTTAGAAATTTAAACAAAAGTGATTTTAATGCTTATATATTTGCTATATCTACAATGGTTGAATATTCTTATGGTGTTCCAAACTACATTTTTAGGGTAAACACTCTAAAATCAGTAATTGGTATGTGGTTACTTCTATGTTGCGTATTTACGAATGCTTATAAAGGAATCGCAATTACTGGAGTTACAGCACCAAAAGCTAAATCAAGTTTGAAATGGTTTTTTGATTTAATTCAAGGTGAAATAGGTACAAGTCGTGAAATACTTCATGAAACACCAAATCCTGATTTTGAATTTATTATTTTTTCTTCGTTATCACCCGAAAGCTTGAACGATTGGAAATATTTCAATAGTTCTGGATTTTTAGAGTGGCGGCCAGATGGTAATATAGAGGTTAAATATTACGACAGATCAGTTCCGTTTATAACTGAGAGTGCTGCTATATTTAACCAAATCGGAACCAAAGTTCTTTGGAGTCTTTCAAATGAAATGTTGAATTTTAAATCCCGACAATTATTGAAATTGCTTCATGATTTGCACCAGGATACTATATTTGCGTTGCCAAAACCTGATGTCAACGAAATGTATTCTGATAATTTTGGAATAGCGACTGAACGAGAAATTACGAATTGTTCTAGAAAAGCTATTTATGTTGACGATGAAAATGTGATTAAAAGTGAAATAGATTACTTAAGAAGGCATTATCACTATGAATCATTTTTCATGGGAAATGAAACATTGTTTGAGGATTTTGTAACTTGGCAGTTTGATAATCCTAGAGGTTCAAAATTACCGACAATATTTAGGCGAATTTTAGAAAACGGTATATATCATCAACTTGAATGGTTTTATAAACGGCAAATGTATTCAGGACGTAGGCTCCAGTATACAAACGGCAGTGTTAAGGAAAAGCACGAACCTGTAAAAGCTCTTGATATACATTCAAATATTCAAACTATATTTTATTTGTATGTGATTGGAATGTCGGTTAATTGCTTATTATTTATGGTAGAACGAGTTAAAAATAAAATCCTATCATTGATAAGTTTGGCTTATAGACCATTTCAACACTTGGTGATAGAAAGAATGAATGGAACGTTTGTTACACTAGTTCAAAAACTCAGACAACTAAAGATTGTGGTATTAAAACTATTTTATTTTATTAACTTTGATTATAATGATTGCCTAGCAATTTATTTAGTGAGAAATTTGTTTAAGATGTGTTTGTCATGTTTCCAATCTTGCACGAAGACAATATATAAGGATAGTGCGTCATAAATTTAAACATCTGATTGAATTGCTGATTATGCTTTTCAGTTTTCTGACACATTTTTGCATTGAAAATTCGAAGACTTGAATACAGTGTTATATTTTTAATATGTGACTGAGTATATCCCAGCTGAAAAAAATGTTTATAATAAAATTAATGTATTGTAATTAGCATGCATTGATAAATAAAAGAAAAACGCAATGTTGAGTAGAAAACATTTATTTTACGCCGTATTGTTTATCTTATTTGAGCGTTCTTGTTATTTAAATAAAAAATATTTTATGACCAAGTAATAGAAATCGGGACCATTTTCTGCATTCTCAAACTAAGCCACTCATATTTTCACAAGTTCATATCCCCATGTTTTTCAAATTAAGAAATTCGGTGTATACATGTTAAATAATATGTGCGTAAAAATAGAGAGAAGTTTATTTTAATTGCTGCAAATGGACTCCTTAATTTTATTTTTATTTGATCCAGTTTATTGTATTTTTTGAGTCTGGTATTGAAAATTACACTGTCTACTTCCTGAACTGTTTAATCAACCAACATGGTGCAAATGCGTATGTGTGTATGCAACTATACTTTAGTAAACATTTTTTTGACTTGCTTTGAAATCTGACAATACAGATGCTTTTGAGCGCCCATGTACCACCTTAATCCATATGTGAATTCAGTATTGAATTGAATTATTGATTAAATATATTTTAAAATGTGTGCCACTTTCAGATTTCCTTACACGTGTTATTTTCTTAAGCCTTTAAAATACATTTGGTAATGTTTGTGTTAAAACGTGTGCATATGTATATTAGGGATCGTTCTGGTTGTGTAAGCAGTCATATATATATAATTTTGTATTTTAAAATATTTGGACACATTTGGTGCTAGTATGGCATACCATATTTAAATCTATTATATTAATTAAGTACAACATTAAAACTCTGCTTATAAAATTATATTCTGTCTTGCTTTAATCACTTATTCGCATTTTGGACTATATGAATTATTAAGTGCTGCTCAAAAAGGAAAATATTGTACGTTGTATAATTTGTTGTGCTCTTTAAAAACTATAGCGCTTGTGCAAACAATTTTTTCTATTAAAATGGAAATTTCTAAAAGAATTCCAATGCTAACAACAATATTTGCTTTGAGGTTTTCTCCATTTTTGGTGGAAACCAAAATGTTATTGCCGAAAGCAGATTACCTTATAAGCCCATTTTTAAACGAAAACCACGATTGCCATGTTCACGTGATAACAACTAATGTAAACTTTTACTTCAGCGATAACGTTTTCAAATCTTTGAATACATTCACATTTAGAAATATGCACACACTCGATCCTGATAGTGTATCAATATTAAACGATTCTTTGGAATGGATCTATGAGTCTAATGCAAACGGAAGAATTGTACTTCACAGACCTTTGCCACACAAAGTTGATACCTTTCCTGTTGTAAATCCATTATATTGGAAACGAAATGCGTTGACATGTTTCATTGCAATGGTAGCTTTTGTGCAGGAATACGAGTTCAGAGAACATCAGCCTATTGCTGAAGTAGAAAAAGTCGTATATTTTCCGTATTTAACTGCAATTCAAGAGCTGTGGTCGTTTTATTTTGTGAAAGAAATCCAATTTAGTTTCGAGCCGTATAACTTAACTGTGATTCATGTGAATATGTTGCCTATTCAAAAAACGGAATTAGGATTGGACGTTTTTCGAAACTCTACGCTTCTAGTAGTGTTGCACAAGTTTGCAGAGTACGGAAATCCGTTAACTTGGATTCTAAATGTCAAATTGGGCAAACGCTTGGACGAAAGAAAAACGAATCGTATCACAATTGATTCAAGTATTACTGTATTTAGTTCGTACTGCCGAATAGATAACATCGAAGATGTGAGTACAGAACCAGATAACAAGGGATGCTTTACGAATGTCAATACTAACCAAATGTATGACCTACCATTGAATTTAAGAGAACCACAGGTATGGAAACTTGAAGACTCGAAAAACCTTATGAATGAGTCAAGCTTCCAAAGTTACCAAGATTTAAAAAACCCTTTCATTTTACCCGCTAAAAATAAATTTGCACTACGTTTTGCAATTATACACCTTCTTCTGGAAACTACAAATAGTACTTTAGTTCGTTCTTCTATTTATGACTACAATTTTTATCCGCATATTTACCCAGAAAGAAGATACAGTCATGATTTTAGTGAACCATTTTTCGGACATGGATTACCGAAAATGAAGCTACGATTTTTAAGCATACCTTTACAAAAATTTGGATACAATTTTCTCACTTGTTATCACTATAGCTACCAATCTTGGATGTTTTACCTAGAACCTTTCCAAAAGGAAGTTTGGTTAGTGCTACTAATTTACTTAATTTTACTGGCTTCATTTATACATGTTACTTTAATACTTAGAAATTTGAACAAGAGTGATTTTAATGCTTACATATTCGCTTTATCTACAATGGTTGAATATGCTTATGGTATTCCTAGCTATATTTTTAAGGTCACTAACCTGAAATTGGTGATTGGTATGTGGTTACTTCTATCATGTATATTTACAAATGCATGCAAGGGAATCGCAATTACTGGAGTTACAGCGCCAAAAGCTAAATCAAGTCTAAAATGGTTTTTTGACTTAATTCATGGTGACATAGGAACAAGTAATGAAACACTTCATGCCACACCAAATCCTAAATTCGAATTTACGATATTTTCGTCCTTTACACCTGAAGGATTGAATAATTGGCAAAATTTTAATAATTCTGGATCTTTGGTGTGGCAATCAGATGGAAATATAGAGATTAAATGTACAGATAACTCAGTTCCTTTTTTAACTGAGAGAATCCTGGCAGTTAATCAGTATATAAATAAGGTTATCTGGAACCCTTTAATTAAGGTAAACTTTAGAGCAAGGCAACTAATGGGATTACTTGTTGACTTAGAGCAGGACACCCTATTTGCAGTACCAAGACCTGATGTCAACGAAATGTTTTCTGAAAACTTTCGAATAGCAATTGAGAGAGAAATTACGAATTGTTCTAGAAAAGCGATTTATGTTGACGATGAAAATGTAATTAAACGTGAGATGGAGTATTTAGGTAGACATTATCATTACGAAACATTTTTTAAAGGAAATTAATCATTGTTTGAAGATTTTGTAACTTGGCAGTTTGATAATCCTAGAGGTTCCAAATTACCAACAATGTTTAGACGAATTTTAGAAAACGGTATTTATCATCATCTGGAATGGTTTTACAAACGGAAAGTGTATTCAGGACATAGGCTAAAATACACAAGGAGCAGAATTATGAAGGAGTACAAACCTGTGAAAGCTCTTGATATACATTCAAACATACAAACTATATTTTATTTGTATGTGATTGGAGTGTCTATAAACATTGTGATATTTACTGTGGAACGAATTGGTGATAAAGCACAGAGATTTTTTAAAGCAATTACACATTTTTGCAAAATGAATCTTACAATATTCAATGACTTTGTTCTTAAATTATTTGGCAGCTGCAGCTTGGATTTTAAACATTGTCTGCCAATTTACTTTATCAGTTTATTTTTTAAGGTTTGCGTACATTATTGCAAGAAAATATTTTGTTGTTGTGCATATAAAATGTATCTTATGAATTTGTAGTTGTATTATTTTTGTGTAGTAAGGTGTAAGAAGTACTATGTACATAGATGGTTTGTTGTATGTAGTTTAATGTATTATGTATGTGTATTAGTTAATGTATGTAAGTAGGTATGAGTTTCCAGACTGCTTGGCTGCGCGACAACGTTGAAGATAC
>JAQFXM010007610.1:0-11655 GCA_034693345.1 Entomobrya multifasciata
CAGATTTTCAAAAAACCCTTACCGAGTGCCTCAAAGTTCAAAAGGGCAAATACATACCCTTTCAGTTTCCGTCTTAAGCATCTTGAACAAAAAATTTGATCGAGTACCCTCAATAAAAAGTCCCGTAGAAGTGAATTTAGTTAAACTTACAGAAAGTCTATACTACAAAGCAGAATGAATACACGGTTATAGTTTATATATAATTTCATATATTATGAAGCTATTCTCATATTTTAAAAAAAGTACCAAGGAATGACAATGTTCTCAGTACTTCCTGCTTTTTTAAAATTATTTTTTATTTTTATCGACAATAAAACCAATATTTAGACAAAGCGAGAGCGATTTCATCGATTTAAAGTACCATATGTCCATTCAAATGAACAGCAAATCATCTTTCGGTTTATTTTTCTTGGCTGAAATAAAAAAACGATGTTTCTAAGAAAAATGAAAGGTGCTATTATTTGATTTTTTAAATGAAAAGTCCACCTTACAGTCAAGCACAAAGCATACACATTTAGAAGCTAACTTCTCATTAAAATCTTTAGTTCAAACTCAATTTGATTTGCCACACATTCAGTTATCTCCTTTGAAAGTACTGACTCTTTGGCAACAACAGCTATTTGCATATTATCATTATAACTAATACAACAAAATAGCACACCAGCAGCACCCGGCATTGTTCCCGCAGACATGCGAAAGTCTTCACATTCAACATCCCCGACAAAAAACCCATCTTCCTCTCCCGCAATGTTGGTTATTGCTGAAATTTAAAAAAAAGTTTGTTCAATTTATTTATTTTATGTTTATAATATTTAAGAAAAAATGTGTGTACCTATAGGTATTAATGCATTAACAGCAGTCCAACGAGTTATCGGATATATTTGAATTCCACTCATGAAAAATACTACGTTTGTATATCTAACTAGCTGCTCTTCTTTTACTCGAACAAATTCCTTGTTGCACTCCTGTATCCGTTTTAGCGAACATTGTTGATCTACCGGTAAACGGATAATGCCAGAGTATGCATGATTTGTAAGGCAATCGGGGTGCTTTGGTTTTGGCAGTGTATATCCAACTGAAATTTCCCTTTTCATATTAGTTCCAGAATACTTCCCAACGGCTCCAGCTATTATACTCATCACAACAGCGGAAGTTTTTACAATGTTTTCCTTAGCTATTTGTTTCAAGTTTGGTATGTATATTTTGGGAGAAAATACAACAACTGTATTGCTCTTTTGACTTTCCGAATTCCCAAAACTTTCATGGAGCTTCCAGGGATGATCGAAGGTACTGTACACCAATTGAAGTAACTTGCTACTTTCAACAATGAGATTCCAAGGAAATTTTAAAAGAAAACATAGCTCTTTCAAACTTGACTGTTCTATATTTTGAGGAGTTGCCGTTTTCAGAGGTTTATTTCCTAAACATTCCACCAACAATTTTAGCACTGATTTAGCATCTGCCATGACATGATGTATCTTAAAAAGTAATAAAGTTTTGGATCTATTTTTCCTTTCGGCAAAGTCGACATTTCGAATCAAAATAATTTCCCACGGGCTACGATATCTTTCATATGGTTTGTTTTGGTATTCTTGATAAAAACTTGATATCTGAGTTCCATTCCAATTAACTTCCACAATATGGTTATCAACAAGAAAATTTGGGTCAGCTTTCCATATTCGTAAGCAGATGAATGTAGTCAAATATTGCGTCAATTCAGGATATCGTAACTTTTGGGGATTATTTTTAGAACTTGCGTTTAAAACGTTTTTAATAAAAACGGAATTAAGTTTAGCCAACGACAAATCTCCATTTAAGGTCAGTGAAACTACCAAAGAACTTTGGGGAATCGAATTTACAAGTTCTTCATCATGCCAGACGTCATGGTAATTAAGAAACTTGCCGTAGTTTGAAAATAAACAAGAGATAAGATAAACTAGTATGTAAATTAAAAAACATGCAGTAATCACAAAAAGGAATGAGGAAAGCACAATTGTGACTGGGAAAAATAAAACAAACTTCGAATAATTCATCACTTTATGAATTGAAATGTCAAGCAGGTGAGTTTGAGAACATTTAAAAATCAACTGAATCGAAAAGAAACGAATTGTTCTTGTAAACATTGGTAAAAAAAATTCTTATCGAATGTGGGTACATTTTAAAGTTTTAATTATCAGTTTTGTGGTGTTATACAATCTTGGTAGAAAACATACATGTGTGTAATTTCCAACCTATACAACAATGATTAGGGCACGAAATTGCTTTAAAATTCTACTCATATTCTGTGTACATGTTGTACTATTTTTATAGCTCTTTGGCCGTAGAGTATGTACATACATACTTGCCTACAGACTGTTAGTACTCATTTATTTTTAAAGCAATTTGTAATGGGAAATTTTTTAGATATTGAAATTGATTGTATGTCATTAGAGCTTCTGGATTACGAATCTGACGATTACGACGATGGACTAGTACAACAATTTATTAACCACTGGTTTTTCCCCGAGCGTGTGTTAAGTTCAGAAACTTAACACTATTCCTTACAGAAAATGACAAAATAAAATTGACTGAGAGAATGTTATATAATCATAAAAATGAAACCTTAGATTCAGATGATTGTGAAAACAGAAATATTTTTATGTTTGTTACTTCAACAAATATTGAAAACGTTTATTAACTTCTTGTAAATTATATTGCAATTTTGTAGTATAACCACTTGAAAACCAAAATTTACAATATAGCTTGTGTATTTTATTTGCAGTGGTTATGCATGTTTTAAAGCACTAGTGAATCAAGGTGTTGAAAGAAGTGTGTGGTACAAGTTATGAAACGTAATCGACATATATATTATAGATAAGTAATTTTTACACGAACAGTTGGAGAAATTGTTGATGCCATTAATTCGGGATCTATATCACTTATGTTAGCGGCACAAAAAAATCTATTTTGTTAGACGGTTTGTTTTGTCATCCTTACATGAAATAATAAACAAACATACAACATGCAAAAATAGGGCATCGTTTCCGATTATGATCAAAATTTACACCTGGCTCCTGCTGTCATACAAAATTTATTGCACATTTTTCCTTGTTAAAATAACATACAATCGATATAAATATATGATAACATCAATTAGAGATTACACTTAAATAATAAATTTTTAAAACCTGGAATGCGATTTATCACAATTAAATATCTTTTAATTGTTCATTCATTCAGTTTGTACCAAAAGTGTTGCATTGAATATAAGTACAAAGCTTATAAAATCTTTTGCTCTTTATTTGACGTAAACCATTCCACAGAATTTTAAAAAATACAGTTAAGTTGAAGGAATGTTCAATACGCTTGGGAACCTTTTGTTAAGACCTGTAGTTCATATTCAACGTGCTTGGCTAAATCTTGTGCCTTCTCCCTTGATAAAATAGACTCTTTAGCAATCACCGCTATTCGCATACCATCTTGATAGCTAACAACTGAGAATACCACACCAGTTACTCCTCGCATTGTTCCAACAGACAAACGAAAATCGACACAGTCCGCGTTTCCAACAGAAAATCCTTCCTCGTCTCCAGCAATATTTGTAATACCTGTAACACAAGTAATTGGTTTCCAAATTAAACCGATCGTCTTTCTCAATAAAAATACAATACATATTAAAAATAAACTTATAATGGGGCTCATTCAATGCATTTCCCAGTTTGGGTGCAAAATGTATTGTTTAAAGCACAAAGTGTTGGTCGAATATCGGTTTCTCATATTTACATTTTGATTTATATGACGATAATTAAAAACTGTTACTCAAACTATCTTTTCATGAGATGCACTGTACGAGTCCCATTGCAAGTTATGTCAGCCTACCTGTAGGTGCAAATGCATTTACAATCAGACGATTCATAGGATAAGTTTGTATTCCAGTAAACACTGTTCCAACTTTTACGTATCTAACTTGCTGATTTCCTTTAACTCTAACAAATTCCGTGTTGCACTGCTGCAGTCTTTTAAAGGCACATTGTTGATCTGTTGGCAATGCCATTACACTCATGTACATATGATTTGTCATACCATCAGGATGATTTGGCCTTGGTAGTACATAAGCAATTGCCACTTGTTTATTCCATTTGTCCACACAACTTTTTCGAACTGCTCCTGCAATTAGGCTCATTCCAACTGAAGACGTTTTCACTTTATTATGTTTGGCTACTTGTTTTACAGTTGACATGTAAATTTTTGGACTGAAGGCAACCACAATTTTGTCAGTTTCAAAATCCGATCTTCTAAACGAACTATTTAATTTCCAGGGATGGTCAAAGCTGCTGCCGAGCAACTTACCCAAAGTATAAAGTTCGCACATACTGTACCATGGGAAACTTAATATAAATTGTAAGTTATTTAATTCTTTCTCTTGACTACTTTGAGCACTGGCCGTTTTTAGTGGTTTATTTCCTAAACATTCGATTACAAGTTGTAGCAGTGATTTTCCATCAGCCATGGCATGATGTGTTCGAAGTATTAATAATGACTTTGGAGTTTTGTCAGTATCGTCGTTTAAATTGACATTTCGAATCAAAACCATTTTCCATGGGCTTCGTTGCTTTTCATATAATTTATTAAGGTACTCTTGATGAATATCTCCGAGATCTACTTGCCCATCCAAAGTTTCTTCGACGATGTGATTTTCAATAGAAAATTTTGGATCTTTCTTCCAAATTCGAAAGCAGACGAATGTGGACAAATATTGTTTTAATTCAGGATACCGTAGTTCCTTAGGATTCACTTTGGAGCGAGCATTTAAAACGTTTTCGGTAAAAATCGATTTTAGCTGAACTAACGTTAAATCTCCTTTAAGTGTTAAAGTAATTATTATTGAATTTTGGGGCAACACGTTCACAAAATCCTCATCCATCCACACGTCAAAGTAATTAATGAACTTTCCATAGTTAGGGAAAAAGCAAGAGGCAAGATAAACGAGCAAATATATCACAAAGCTCAATAGGGCTGTAAACGGTAATAAGACGGCTAAAAATGTTAATAAAATCAAGTAAAGTGACTCTTTACGACGTTGAATATCTTTGAACGTCATTTTATCAAACTCATATGTTCGTAAAATCTGTGAACAAATGAAACAACGAGTACTGGAATTCCAGCATATTTATATGGCAAGAGAAACTATGAAAGTGTTCAGATAAATAACAAAAACTTGAAACTCCTTCATAAAAATCAAATAACGCTATAACTATTATAGTTTTTTTGCCGGTCCGGAAATATTATGCAATGCTAACTTGGAATGTATGTATTTCTAAGAAAAAACTTTAAGTAAGTCACTTTTTAGCAAATTTTATTGTCATCAAGTTTTTATGCAGACATTTTCTTTTCATATACAATGTACAGCTTTTACTGCAAAAACAAAGTAACATACATACGTAAACTGTTAATTTATTATGGAATGTTTCTTGTAAATTCAAGCATATGAATATTAGCATGACGCACAATCATTTAGGAAAACGAATGATAAAGGACTACGAATTATGTGCATGATTATTACTCATTGATTGTTGAATAGTTTCATAACAGAATTTGATGATATTCATGAAATAAGTCTTTGGAATGCGATATGACGTTCCCCTGTTTTTTGCGAAATTAATTAAGCTAAAATAATGTTGCAACTAAGAAGCATAAAATATCACCGTAAACGATAACATAGTTGTAACAGTGTAACAAATCTATTTCGCAATCTTTAAGTAAACCATAGTTCATTTTAACAATTGGGTAATTTTTACTACTGCATTCTGATGAAAAAAATGATACATTATTTGCCCCCTAGAATTACTGTAACCACTAAATATTTAACAAGTAACAAAGTTATCCCGAACACCGTATTGAAACCAAGTTAAACAAGTGATGCCGTATGCTGATTTGTCGAAGTCATCATTACCAAATGAATTTGTGTAACAATATAGTTATTTCATTGGCCATCAGTCAACTTTTTTCTTTCACTCACTTTAATACTTTTTTGCATAGAAAAGTAACACATATCTATTACCCAATATATGTTAATATTTTCACCCGGGAACTTGTAATGCATTAAACTAATGACTTTTCTCTACAAATTCTGTTGACTCAACGCTGTAACTTTTTTAAAAGATTTTTTTTAGTTTATGATGATTATATATTTTGGGTAACAAAATTAGTAGACAACATTTTTACATTGATGCATTTTGTACATTGAAATCTATCGAACTTGCTACGCTTGGTTAATGAGTTACAGTAAAAAATAAACTGGTTAGTATAGCCATGAAAATTGAATTGATCCTAAAAAGCTGAGTTCTGGACTTTTTTACAGTTGCCTGCCAACCCATCCAAGTAGGCTTACATGTCAATATGTCAATTGCTAAAAATGCATTAAATATGCTGTAAAATTTTACGTTTCTGATAAGTGCAGCATTAGCTTTTAATTGTGGAAGTTACTTTTTTAAAGCAAAGGTAATAAATAAAAGGTATAAATTCAATTAACTAAATTGACTTGATAAATTCAATACGCATAATGGTCAAAAGCTCATGACATATGGAAAATTTATAAAAATGATTTCAATTGCTATCAAATCAATAAATTGACTGGACAGTAGACAAAAAAAGAATTAATTATACCCAATCTTTCTGCATCATCATCATTCCTATTGTTCCTCAATTTATGCAAAAGATTTACTGCGTCAATTAATTTTACATGCATGTCATGTTTCAAGTGCAAATTTTGTCTGGTCGTATGCATAAAACTCAAATTCCAAAAGTTTTCTGATAGGACTACCAATTCATAGAATGGAAGGATTATGCAATAATTTCTTGAATTGATTGACGTGTGTAAAGTAAGTTGTAAAAAATACAGATTCTCAGTAATCACATCATTTTCTCACTCCACCAGTTTTTTTATCTGTTGAATGTTATATGTTATCACTCTGGTGTCTGGTCGTGTAACACGACTCGTGTTCATATCGAGATACAACACACAAACCTCAGGCTCTTTTACTACATTATTGATCAGCTGCTATATTGCATGTGCTTGAACCACACAAATAAAAAAGTTGTAACTTTTTTACCCAAATATTTTAGAATTTAGAAAATGACTGGTCAAAAATATTTAGTTTCTTTGGCTATTGCCTTGATATGTACGTCCACCTTAGTTGAAAATTGTTTAAGTCATTCGACTAGTCAGAAACAGGAGGACGTTGAAATTCACGGTTACCATTTTCATACTTACTTTTTCCAGAACAATAACGATGACAGGGAAGAAGCATTATCATTCAGGTAAAAACTCAAATAGTAAAATATATTACTGGCATTCATCTTTCGCAAAACAAGTTATATTTTATTTGTAAGCGTATTTTTTAATTATTGTTTGCAGGGCCCAAATCCAACAGCAAATTGATTCCGGTTTCCTATCCAGCTGTCGCCTTAACCGTGTAAACCTGGGTCCCGTAGGACCACATCCAATTGGAAGTTATGAAACCTGCTGTAATAAAACCTCCATCTCACCTGCACTAACATGGTTCATGCAAAACCATGGAAATTTATCCGTTTTATTACATCCGTTAACACGATATGAAGTTTTGGATCACACTCACAGAGCCATGTTTCTTGGGAAGGAGGTTCCACTCGACGTTTCAGTTTTGAGTGAAGATTTAGTCGATAATTTAGACTTATGTTTACCAATTCCTGAAGTCGGTGATGAAATTAGAAGTACAATTGCTAGCTCTTCAGGTGTAAAAACTGACGATGTGAACTGTTTGTAACAAAATGGATTCATATGCATACAAATTTACCTAATATATTGTAAAGCCAGAATATTATATTTTCTTGAAAAAAATAATGCTAAATAAATTATACCTAAAATATTCATAAAATCTGCAATGTACTATTACCATATATTTGATCAATAATAGCTAAAAATAGCTTTTAACCTTTGGGCATATCATGGGAAAACCTAGATGCCAAATTGATATCACTGGACTCCACTAAAATATTTCATTCCAATTTAGCATGTTATAAAGTTTCATAAATAAAAAATGCAAGATCATCCAAAGCTAACTGCTGTAAACTAAACTGCCATTCAACACTGCTTTACAATGCACACCATCAACAATGAAATTTGCATCGTCAGTTGTTAAGCCTATAACAATGTACCAAACTTTAGTACTTACTAAAGCTAAAGGGCAAACACAGGTGGAGATGCAGTTTTTTTAGCAATGCATCTCATTTCATATCGAATAGTTTATCAGCAATATTAACGCCTGCAATATGTACATATTTATGTATGTATAATTATTATGCTTTACTAGCTTGCCTATAAGCAATACTATACAAAATGCATAAACACGTGCAAGTACAGATAAAACACAACACAAAAAACACATCCACCCAGAAGTCAAGCAAATTACCTGTATGATTGATGGTAGCACAACCCTTTTTGAAATCGTGAATCCTCAAAATCAAGATGCATTTTTTACACATGCAATTTAGATAAACAACTTACTTTCCATATTTTTTGTGTTATTTTTACGATTGCGAGTGCTTAAAGCCGTTTTAAATTTTACAAGGTAAATCCACCTAGTTAAAAATGAGTTTTACATGCGCAAAAGCACATCTACTTATGTTGAATAGGTTGAATTTGAATACTGAACTAAAGAATTGCATTTTGTATAGTAATTTTTGCAAATTCACGTGCTTCACAAGTTTAAAGAGTGAATGATCATATTGTTTATTCAACATACAAGTATTTATATAACTGCGTGTGCACTTTACTTCTATTCCGTAGACCACTATTTTTTCTCATCATTGTCGTCGTCGTGATCATTCACTGGTTACTATCCCCACACTACCAGTTTGACTAGTGACTAGCAAGTGAGATAGCGAGTCTAGAATAATTCAGTTCAGTAATATCAAAACACACGCAAAAAATTACTAACTTATTATAATTTTACTTTGCTACTCGATAGCAAGCAATGTGAGCAAAATAGATATACAGAAAAAGAAGCGCTTTCAAATTCTATTCATTTCATTCAGTCAGGTATTCACCAAGCTGACAAAGAGAACAAAATAAAATCACAGCAGCGGTGTGAATTTTAAGCAGTTTACATTTTAAAGAGGATTATTTCAAATGTGAATCCACTTCCCCACTTTAAATTACCTACGATTTCGACGAGTCTGCGTCATTTTTAAAATCACGAAATGGTAGACTATAGTGATCAGTTTTTAAGTGCTTCCGTTTAACGGTATTTAAGTGATTTGGTCATTTTATGCAACAAATACCTAACGGTTTTAATACTGGACTTTACTTTAAAAAATATTCATATTCGAGTTGCATTCCAACTTGCAAAATATTGTCCGTTCTTAGAATTCAACAGACAATTGTACATTGTACCAGAAATTTCATAACACCAACGTCATTATTATATATTTTTACAATTCAAGCATAGTCAAACAATAATTAATTGTTTTAATTTAAAGTAAAATCAATGCATTATTGTTATTTAATACTCACGTGTTATTTTATTTCGTTTGTTTTGATGTAAATTACAACACCAAATATATATTTCCTTGTAGCTGTAGTCATATTTTAACTCGAGTGATTTATTAAGATTGGATTAGTTTTATACAGTGACATAATTATATCAACAGATGTACTAATATTTTACAAATGTCATTACAAACCTATGCCATTTGTGACTACCAAATACCTCATTAAATTTTCATTTTGACTGCTGCTGTGCACTGCTGCATTTTGTACGAAGGTTTCTAGCTAATCGTCAAACGAGACTCAAGGACAAAAACTACCTTTACACAAAGTGGAAGTGAAAGGCTGTTATAACGGTGTGTATTGATATTGCTATTTAGGCAGTAATTTGATTTTAAGTGTGTTTACCTTTTAGCCCTGATACCAATTCGTAAACAGATATCATTGTCATTTTGGCTATTGAAGTGACGTCGTCAAGCTCCTACCACAAACCACAATTTATAATCATAGGTTACGTTCAATAAATACATACCAGTTCGTCTCTAGTTCCTACATAATATACATACTAGAAACTATAATATCTTACCATTATTCAGTGATATAATGTCTGTATAGTGAGTTGGGTAATTGATAGTGTTCAAGTAAAACGACCTTCAAATAAATTTATTTTATTCGGGAAGAAAAATGGGAAGGTAAGATAAAAATGAAACTTGTTTTATAGAAAAATATTCCGGTATAAAAAAATCTAAATGCTTTAATAAAATATATATTTTGTTTAAAAAAAGTTTACAAGAAGACGTGGGTGACGGTAAAGATAATCCAGTATTCAATCATCATGACATGATCATACCAACAAATGGTCATGTGGGCCAGCAGCTTGAGGAAAAGAAAAGTCAATTGAATGACAATGTTGACCTAGTCAGTAATTTGGTGGTAGGTGATGAAATTGACAGGGCAAAATCTCCAGGATTATCAAATGGAATTGGTGTAAGCTTGCCCCTTTATGAAATCTCATTGAATGGAAATTCGATCAAAAAGTTAACCCTTTCGAGTGGAAAATCAATTGGTGGTGATGATGATCAAGAAAAGGATTTTGTGAGTCAAGATGAAGAACAAGACATGCGATGTGGTTTGGGCTGCTTTAGTCCAGACTGGATCCAGCAATTTGCTACAAAGAAAGCTTTTCTTGTGGTATTTTCCCTGCTTGGCGTGATCCAGGGAATGACGTGGAGTTATTTCACTGCGACAATTACAACGCTGGAAAAGCGGTTTAAAATTAGTAGTCAGACGGCAGGTTAGTATATAAAATATATTATTAAATAGAATTTGAGTATAGTAATTTTGATGTGTTACGTAAGTAGATTAATTATATATGGTGTATAAATTATACGGTGGGGTACGGTATGTAATTCTAAATGGATTGTCCTTCAAAAATATAATGGAATCTTGTGTGATTGTGCTTATATTATATAGCTAACTTCCGGTTGGTGCAATGCAATTTCAATGCAAAAGCCAAGCTACACTATAAATCAACGACGAAGCGTCAGTCAAGCTATTATGTAGTTTAATTTATATGCTTGCATGGAATGATTAGAGCAATTATTTTATGTTGAAATATATGGACCAGTATTTCGTTCCATTTTTATGAGCGTGCCGTGCAGACATTCAAGCAGATGTAGAATTTATATAATTTAATTAAATAAAATCACATGCCATTTCGAGCAAATATTTTATAATTATTTATTACATATGGCTTGCTACAAACGTACAAATATGAAAGAACGGCGTTTTATGCTACTTGTAATTATAAAAGTACAAGATTTTAAAATTGTGTAAGCCACACAAGTAGATAATTTAAATAACTGATGTACAAATATATCGAATATCTCAAAAACATTTTGAAATTGCCATTTTATTTAATACAACGATTAAATTAATTTAGCAATTTTAAATACTAATTTTATCATTTAAGCAATTATTCGGATGACGACTAAGAATTATTTGATTCTACTGTTCATTTATTTTTATGATTTTTTTAGGAATTGTGATGACCGGCAATGAAATCTCGCAAATTCTATTTTCCGTATTTATCGCTTATTTCGGTGGTAAAGGTCACCGTCCCCGATGGATCTCAGTTGGTGTCTTATTCT
>JAQFXM010007611.1:0-11653 GCA_034693345.1 Entomobrya multifasciata
AGATGTAATCCTTTGTAGTGAGTAGTACTCTAATTTACTAACACAAAAGAAGGGCAAATTATTTGTACCCTTTGAAAGGAATTTTATAAAATATTAAATATCAAGAGAACGTTTTGAGCGAAAACGAAAGATTTAAAAAAATTCTCAGTCGCATTAATTTTATAACTTTGAAAGAGATTTACAAGAACAAACACATGCTGAGGTATTACACGCAAGCATTACTTTCACAATATTGAGTGTTGTTATAAGGATTTGGTTGTTGTTCTCAATGCAATGTGGTTGACCATTTCCCATGTAGCATGTAGTAATTATTAAGTATGCGTAATTTTGAATTTTAACGCAGAGCTTAATTAAATTACCGATATTTCTAGCAGATAGATGATAAAAATGCAGTATAAAAGCTTTCCAATATGAATTATTACGATTAGTCAAAATCGTGTCTCCTTGTAACGGAGTTTTGTAACGTTTCTGCATAATTGGGATTCGGAAGAAAATATTTTCGAATCCTTATTGATTAGAATCATTCATTTTAGAAAACAAATAAAAAAATAGAAAGCAATATGAATATCGGAAAGTGCATACGACTGTAATTTGAAATCATCAAATGCAATTTTCCTCCACAAACAGAAAACAGTTTTGTTGTCATGCATAAGCCTCTGAGTGCATTATATTGCGAAGATCACTATTTTCAAATTACTCAAGAATATGTACAAATAATGCATGCTGATCTCTTAAGAAGAAAGATCTCTGTAATCAAGATCAAGACTATTTGTGGAGTAAATGAAAAGCTATTTTGTTCTAAACAAACATTAACGCAAGTAAATACTTGCCAAAGAAATAAGATTCGTTTGTCACTGTCTATTGACATTATGAATCAACTCTACGAAGACAATACATGTACAGCTATCTTATAAGACGAATTTCCAATGAGTACGATAAACTCTAATCACAAATGGAACATTATGCGGTTTTGTATCCTGACTTAATGCTTACGTAATATTAATACATAAAGTCGGGAAAAAATCGTCCAATGGTTGTAAAAAATATGTTCATAAATTGCTACGCCTAAGTTTTGAAATGTAAATCATCAGGTGAAAAAGAATGTTATGGGTCAAAATTAAAGGATAGATACACATATTGAAGCAGAATTATATTTTATACAAATCATGGTACAAAAAAAGACAAGATTGTGTATACCTGACCAATCTCATGTTTTTATTTGATAATAAAGAAAGAATGGATTTGTTTCATTGCTTTGCTTTTCATGTATATTCCACTTTTCAGTCGACAGTAAATAAATAATGCTCCTTAAAGCTGTGTCTATTGTTGGCCGCATATAAATACATAATACACACACACAATGGCTCAAATCTTTAATGTCCATCTTTTGTATATTGTTCTGTTATTTGTCCTCAATTCTGTTTTCATGTACGGAAGAAATGAATTTTCACATTATGCATGTTTGCATGGTAAAAGTATGAGGAAAGAACGGTGTTCAAAATAAGTATAAAAGGTTCATGCATATGTAGTATTACAATTTACAGTAAAATAATCTCTTATGTAGAATATTGCGTACCCCACCGTGTATTAGTGTTTTTCCAATTCAGATTCTTCAATTAAGATTGGGGCACATGCTCTAGTAACAAAATAATGTTTCAACAGAAAACTAGCACTTATTTTTTGTCTTTCGGAAATCGTTGATATCTAAATCAAATCACTGAAAATGAATCATATTTACCCATACTTTTACTATTCATGTTTTCGTAGTTTTTCTATTACTTGTATTAAAAATTACAGGACCAATTTCTGAATGCCTTTTAATTCTAAATAGCAATTCGGTAAGCCACAATAAAGATAAATAGGTAAAATATTTAAAGAAGTGTTTTGGCATACATTAAATTGTTTTTTACTATTTTCAGAGAAGCAGTCAGTTTCGAAGGCCAAAATGGACGACCAACTGCAGATTGAACTTTTTGACCATCCACAGCCGGAACCACATCCGGAAAACGACAATGAAGACCAACTATACATTCAGTGTATAGTTTGCAGTAAAATAATCACTGAGAAAGGTGCAATGTGTAACCACGAAGAAACCGAAGAAGTTAATCTCGAAATACCCCAGAACATTGTTTCCACCAAGTTTTCGTCCACCCGAAAGAAACCACAGAGCAAGAGCAAAAATTACCACAAACTAAAACTAATGCCTTGTGACTTTTGTGACAAATCGTTTCTCGGCCGTTACGCTCTAGCTGCTCATCGTCAAGCCCATAAAAATTCAAAACCCTTCAAATGTCCCCACTGTCCAAAGTCATTTAGTAAGGGCTTCACCCTCAGAATGCACATCACACTTCACACAGGTCAAAACGGCATCACTTGTCTATTTTGTGAGAAGCAAATTCGTCTCAAATACGGTATACTAATCCACATGAGAACTCATACTGGCGAGAAACCGGAAGAGTGTTCAATTTGTGGAAGAGGTTTTGCAGATCCAGATCCAACCGCCCTCACAAGACACATTCAAAATCACACAGGAAACAAACCAGTGCGCTATGAGTGTGAATTCTGTGGAAAGAAGTTTGACCACAATGGTCATTACACCATTCACAAGAGAAAGCACACGGGAGAAAAGCCATTTAAATGTGACCTTTGTCCAGATAAGTCGTACACACAAAAGCCCCACTTGAAAAATCATATGAGAACTTTTCACCAGAAGAAACGACCATTTAAATGTGATTTCTGCAAAAAGAAATTTCCTACAAGAAATCAGAAAAATAAGCATGCCTACCACAGACATACTCACGCAGACGAGAAAAATTTCAAATGTGAAATCTGTGGAGAATTATTCAAATACAAAAGCCCATTAATACGACATATTCAAAAGATTCACAATGGAGTTAAACCATATGTCTGTACTCACTGTGGTAGAGCGTTTTATGCTTCGGCAGAACTTAGAAAACATGTTAAAACGATTCACATGAAAATTAAAAATTATCCTTGTGTATTTTGTGGGCGTTGTTTCACTCAAGGTGCTAATCAAAGGCGTCATGTTCTCAGCCACATTGGTGAACTACCATTTGATTGTGACGTATGTGGGAATGGATATGCAGATTACAGTGGACTTATGAAACACATTGGGGTACATTGGAAGACAATTGGAATGACTTGCCTTTTCTGTGACAAGATTTTGAAGACAAAGAAAAGTCATGATGAACATGTTAGAAGTATTCACTTGGGAGAAAAGTCTCACTTTTGTAAGATTTGTGGGGAGGAAGGGGTTTCGAGAGTTTCTAGTGAAAGACATATGGTTTCCAAGCATGGTCAAGAGAAGAAGCGTAAGTGCCCTGTTTGTGGAAAGGCGTTTTTCGGAATAAGTGATGTTAGGCAGCATGTTCTTTCGATGCATAAAGAAAAACAGAAATAAGTGCTTCAAAAACGATTGACCGATTTTGTAAAAAAAAATGGGATTATGTAATATAATAGTTTATTTGTATGTAGTTTTTTATTGATTTACATAATTTAGTTTATGAAATTTATAAACTTGTAAATAAATTTAGGTTGAAGTAGATTAACTTATAGGATAGGACATAGTATAATATATTGTGATTGTGACTGATTGATGAGTGTGAGGAATAGATTACTATTACTACCACAATTAAATTATAAAAACAACAGTACTTGTAATTTCGCAATGGAACACTGATTAAAACAATTGACAACAAAACTATATTTGTATGAATTGGGTTTTCTTAATTAATTTACCATACCGTATTCATAAATTATTAATCATTGATTTTATATCTATTTAAATGAAGAAAAAACATGTCATTTGATTCGTCTCTGGATTGGCTTTTCAGTAATTCTAGATAGCTGGGTATATTCACTGGGGAAACCATGTTTGATTTCACCATTACAGGAAATTTTTCACTATGTTTTAATGGCAGTATCCCAGTTTCAGTCATCTTGGTACTCGTAAGTGACATCTGCTCCTCGGCCTTGAAAGACTTCGTTTTTCTCGAGTTCCCATCACATTTGATTGGCTGATAAGAAACTTCATAGCTTACAGTTGCAAACAGTTTATTTTCCTTTTTATCGAGATGATCAGATTTCTTAACTTCTGCGGGTCCAGAATGGAATTTCAAGGGAAAATGCTGCATTTTTCTTTGATGTCTTTGTAGACTGCGCAATGCTGTGTACGTCTTCATACAAATTTTGCATTCAAATAGATTTTTCAAATGTGAAGTCTTCTTATGGCTCCAAAGTAAATTGGTGTCAGCAAACGACAAATTACACTGCTCACATTTAGGATCTGGCACCACACCCAAATGAACAATTCTCTTGTGCCTGTTTAAACTACGCGGATACAAGTACCAGTTGGCACAAAGGTCACAACTGTATAATTTTCTGGTGTGTACAGTCTTGTAATGGATTTTCAGTAAACTTCGACTGGAAAATACTTTCCGGCACTGGCAACAAGGTGGAACTCCAATTGTTTTGATGTTGGTTGATGTCCCTTTGATCGTTTTGATGGATTTGCATTTAATATTTTCAGTATTCTTCTTAGGAATAAGTTTAGAGGTCTCTCCAATATGGTTTTTTATATGAGCCTCCAGTAAATCCTCACTTGGAAAGGTTCTCAAACAAAACAAACACTCAGATCCGACAGGTTTCTTGTGATCCTCCATGATGTAATCTTGAAATTAAGTTTGAAGCACAAAAATTCGACCCATAAATTGTACCAATCTCTCAACTGTATTCGTTATTTATAAAAAAAAATTAAAGTTTTAAAACTTACAATCATTAAACAGACTTAACTTTTGAATTGGTAAAGTACGAATGTTTAATTTATTCGAGTAAAGAACGTCAATACTAAAAACTTGACAGTTTGTGTGATGCTTTAGAGGATCAACCTTTTCTGAGTAAGGAATTTACTTTCGACACAAAATATGCATTTCGTCGTGTATGTTTACCTGCACCTCAACACGTATACACGTTTATATTTAGAACGAATGATGCGTCAGTTCAAATTGATTATTATGACGGTGATCTTTTTGAATAATTGCCAGATCAAAGTAATTTGCATATGCCAAAATGTGCTTATTACTATTTGCATGATTGGTTGCATAAAAAATGTATGCCATCAATTCTAAATTTACCATAAAATGTCTAATTTTACGAGACATAAAACTTTTTGACTTCTAAAAAATCAAGCTAGAAAAATACAATAACAAATTTACAAATTAGTATTGTTTAAGTTATTTATTTAGAACACCGAGAGTTTTCCTTCTTGTCATTTTTTAAGCATGGGTGACTCCACATGTTTTCATATTGTAAAATCCATTGATTAGCAACTAAAATAAATAGTAAACACGTTTCATTTTTCAAGTATAATTGCACAAATGTTTAGAACATAGTTTGAAATTAGTACTAATTTGTGTCTACTCACCAAACTTGGTTCCCAATACCACTGGACAACCGGCATGAAACATTCGAGTATCTGGTTCGCCAGATCTCTCCAGATTAAACCATAATATGGCAGATCCTTTTATAGGCTTGGCAAATACCCCAATTCTGCCAAACACTGTGTATCCGCCCATTTTTACATCCGATGCCTAAAATAAAAAATAGACATCTTTTCTATATCGCTTACTAATTAACGGTTCAGCAATACATAAACTAATATATTTTAAACATACAAACATCAGAAACGTTGCTAGTCGATCCCCTTCTTGTACGGTATAGCCTGTTGATCTCTGTAGCTAAAATTATAAGAAGTCATAATTGATTTATTATTCAAAAATCAAAATCATCTCATTGAAAAACTTCTATTCTCGTTTCCTTACCGAGTCATGATGAAAATCATAATAACCACCCAAAGATCCATACAGTGCCACCTGCAAATCACTTGACAATGGCTTGACCACCTCAAGCCCTGTCACCTTCTCAATTCTTCTATTTAAACCCAACATAATCCCAGTTTTATCATAAATTGCATCTAAACCTTCATCATATCCCGACGTCACTGAAGTTCTAGCATCATCAAACTCAAATCCTCCTTTCACTGAAATTTGTGATCGTTCCAAGATCTCTTCCGACACGATCTTAATATGCTGAATGGCCTTGTCTCCAATAAACTCATAAAACTGATACACATATGGCTCAACCGAAAGCAACTCAGTTTTCAACGGATTTATCAAAAAGTACAAGTCCCAATTTCTCTGATAAAAGCAATTCAATTTCGGGTTTGTATAAGTTTTGCCTTCTCCACGACAAGTTGCATAAGCCTCATACTTCCTTAGTGACTTCATCGTTTTCTGCTGCTTTCCCTCGAAAAATGAGTGCAAATTGTAAAGTGTTTGGATATTCACAAGTTTCATTAATCTTTCCCATTCCACGTTTAACATGGACTCCAACTGGGAATAATCTTGAAGTTCGCTAAACCTCTTTTCTTTAAGACATAGATCTGCAGAAGATAGCCACTGATATGCAATCACTTCGGCATTCATTTTCAGCGCTTTTCTAGCCAAAGCCATACAGTCATCATACCAAAGAGTTGCGTTAGTTTTAGTATCGTTAAAAATTCCAAGACGCATCTATTAAATTTAAAAGTAACTCAATTAAATATGAACAATTTCAAAATGTAACAAATATATTTCCTACCTGCTTCACCGCATCAAATCCATACACATATTGAATTCTCAAAACTCCCAAAAGAGCATCATGCCAATCCTGTTCTGTTGGTGGTTTGATTCCCGACTCTTTAAAATTTTCCTCAATAACTTGACTCACAACCGTTTCATTTTCTTCGTTACAATGTTGAATGATGTTGTTTAAAGCGGTTGAATATATTCTCCGTATCATTTTAAAAATTAACAATGGGTTTTCTATAACTTTTAAGGCTCTTTGCTTCCCAATAACTCCATAAGTTGTCTTTATGTCGTCTTCATATTCAGTAAGATAGGTGGATACCCAAATGAAGCACTGGTACCTATCTTCAGCGGAAGATTCTTCGATAGATTCCCATACGCTAATTAAGGAAATATACAACCTATCTTCTAATAATACAAGATTTTCTGTCTGTTTTGGGTCTAAGGCGTAATGTGATCGGGACGATCTGTCCCGAAAAATATCGTACGAAGAAACATAACTTATCAATATTAAATTAAGATATGCAAAGGCTATACAGAGCCGAATTGGGGGAAGTGTAAAAACAGTCATAACTCTGTAGATTTACATAAATGAATGTATGTTCGTAATTTTGGGCATAATGTTCATTGAGTTTGAAGTTGAATTGTGTTGATCTTTGTAATTAAATCACAAAGTAATTAGCTAAAATAATGTGATCTAAGTTCATTACAATGGGTTATAAAACATTGCAAAATGTAGACCATTAATTTAATCTTGCTGCCTGCTAAATTTGTGTATTAATAATACGAGAAAAAAGAGAATTCACACAAATTTATTCATGAATTCAATTTAAAGTACAGCTAACTTCAATGGATTTTAATTTTTATTTCATTAATTCAAATGGTTCCATACGTATTAACAATTTGTCAGCATTTTTTAGTTCAATTTCTTTCCAAGGCTAACCCCGGAAAATTTACCATTTATACCCAAAACCACTGAAAAGAAATATTTCACAATTAGCCATGCCCCTGTAAAAATCCCAAGTAGCCCCACAATCACAACCACAAAAAGAAACGCCCACACGTCCAGTAATCTTCTTTGCCACCACCATTGGTCATAACCTGAAGGTCTCAGGTGCTTAGTATCTTTATGTCTCAAAACATACTCTGTCCACCAAACAGCCCTTTCCAGGGGCTTCATTGGCTGATCCTCTAAAATATTTTGGAGTTCAATCATCCTTGCCTTCATCCTCTCACCATAGACTACTTCCTGTAAAGCTGCTTGGAGTTCCGATTTTCTAACAGTTCCAAGCTCTAAAATGATATTTCCTCCCATTTGATTCACTCTGTTGGCAGTTGAGTCCTGGTCACCGAGAACAGGAAAGGCAATCATTGGAACACCTGCACACACAGCTTCAGTTGTAGATGGACGACCACTTTGCATGACAAAAGCTTTCAGTTTTGGATGGGCTACAATTTAACAAAATTAATGCATGATGTATAAATGAAGACCACTTAATTTTTATTAAAAAGCTTACCCAAAATGTCATTTTGAGAGAACCATTTCCCCAAGTACAAATTTTTGGGGTATTTTTCTGGAAACTCCCCATTCCACTTCCAAAGAAATCGCAATCTTGGAAAACTTTCAATGGTTTCAAAAAATCCCTTTTTAATCTCTTCTGGTAAATTGGAGGAGACCACCAAAGTTCCCAAGCTAATGTAAACGAACCCATCAATTGTATCATTTCCACTGTCGCCCTCCAAAAACTTCGAGATATCCTCTGGTAACTCCTTTTCACCCTTTCTACAATGTAAACCTCCAACATGAACAACCATTGGTGGTAATGACCTTGTGTAGTCAGTGACCATGTCACCCATAAGTAGTACCAGACTTGTATTGTCTCGATAAGATGTATCCACAAAAGGCATATCATGATAACCCATATGCTTCCTGATTATCTTATCGATTTCCGTGGTATAAGTGTAGTGCACGTACCGAAAATGAATGGAAATCAAAGTATTTTCCACTCGTTCCCAGAAGGTCATTGGAGGCTGAGGTGCAAATAATTCTTGCTCTGGAATCGATGAGCTTTCTGGGATGATTCCATAAATGTCATGTTCACTGGGAACAAGTGATACAGTATTGAATTTGATAACCTTCGATCCATATTTATGAACTAGTGCTTGTCCACATTCAGACATACAATTATCCATAATAATTAAATCCAGCTTAGTCGTATTTCTAAGATATTCTTGGAATTCGGGACTAGGTAAAAGGTCGTTGCAGGCAGTAATACCAACTTGGTAAAATGAATACACATTTCTTGGCAAGGTTTTCTGAACACGGAAGTTGATGTCAAAGTTGCTGTCCAGAAAGGCTTCCATTGTAGCAGCCAACTTCTTAGGAACGATTTCAGTTATGTTGTCATTTATATTCGTACGTGGGTAGAATGGAGAAATATAGGTCACTTGGTGACCTTTCTTTGCTAAGGCGTCTGCAAGGGGATATGTGACCACTCGATGACTGTACGACGAAACGTGGTGATAAAAAAGAATGTTTGCGGAGAAGACATAATTAACATTGTAAATCAAAAATGATGCTGTTAGAAAAAATAATTTTAAAAAATGTTGCGAATCCATTTTAAAATCGCAAAGGAGGTAATTTCTTTACACACTTGGCACGCTTTCAGCAAAATTAAGAATATTTGGGAATAAAGTATTTACAAATATACGAACAAGTGAAAGACAAGTTTTCAAAGCAAAGCGATAAGGATATTTTAGATAACAAAGTTATCATAAGCAGACGATTAATTATGCATATTACATAAGTGAGTATGGTCACTGAACTGGACTGGCATGACATTGAATTTTTCGTACGGAATTTACCCATTGACAATTAATTGGTCTTTCTCAATCCACTCAATTTCAGAATGACAATTGAGTGACAGCTACAAAAGCGTACGATGATAGTTATGGGATGACAATGCATTTAGGATTTAAAAAAATATAATTCTTATCTTTATGAATGTTAAGTACTCATTTTTTTGTTTTAGCTCACACGTGGGAGTGCAGTTCGTACTTATGGTGCCATATGACGTACAATATAAAATTAGAACATGAAAATATCTTTTGAATATGTAGTACGCTAAGAATTGGAAGTGACTGTTATTACACGATGAGTACAATATCAATGGAAATGAATGGAACATGCAATGCGGAATTTCTCGTTTCAAACGAAACTGTTCTTGTGCAACTACTGTACGAATATAAATGTGTAGCAAGTAGAGTGACCTTTTATCAAATTTCGAGATTAATTTCGATTACTGAGTACAAATAATATTTGTTTTTTTACTTCTTACTTTTTCAGGAACTTCGTTGTCTCGAGTAGTATAAGAGATGCTTTTATAGTTACACACTTACACACCCATGAATTGCAATACAAAATATTATTGTCCGGGGAAAAACCAGTCATGTGTATTTTGCTGTTTTACTCAAACCACATTATTTTCGACAATTCTATTTTAAGTCAATTAATATGTAATATGCCGATTTGGAATTACATTTTTTATGAAAAATTTATCAATGTTTATACATAAGAAGCATCATATTATAAACTAAAACTGAATATTTGTTTATTCGCAATGAAATTTAAATGTATAGAAACCAACCATGAGTATGAATTAAAACACTTTGTGACAGGGTAAATTTCATAAAAATTAATGTAGTTAAAATTTGTGAATAATTGTAGTAGAGAACCCGTAAAACCGCTTGGTAGTGAAAATATGCTAACTTACAGGTTGGTAATTAAGTCATTTAATTGGCAGGTTTCATAGAATTATAAATCTTTCGAATAGTTTTATTTTGTATGGATAATGGGTAACCATGGAAACCCGAGTGTAATTTAGACATAAAAATTATCAGCCCACATTGCATAAGCTTCACTCAATAAAAAGGAGTAAACTGAATAGGTTTACTTTTAAACCAGTTCTATTTCTTTTTCTTCTTAATGTTAATTTCCATTTCCACGTTATTGTTACTAACAATTTTTAAAAAGTATTTGATAATAAACCATGCTCCTGTAAAAATCCCAAATATCCCCACAATCACAACCACAAAAATAAACGCCCACACGTCCAACAATCTCCTTTGCCACCACCACTGGTCAAAACCTGAAGGTCTTAGGTGCTTTGTGTCTTTGTGCCTTAACACATATTCTGTCCACCAAACAGCCCTTTCAAGAGGCTTCATTGGCTGATCATCCAAAATAGTTTTGAGTTCAATCATCCTTGCCTTCATCCTTTCCCCATATACTACTTCCTGTAAAGCAGCGTGAAGGTCCGCTTTCGTAACGGTTCCTAGCTCCAATATGACGTTTCCCCCCATTTGATTCATTCTGTTGGCAACTCCATCCTGGTCACCGAGAACCGGAAAGGCAATCATTGGGACCGCTGCACATTAGGCTTCAATTGTGGATGGACGCCCACTTTGAGTGACGAAGGCTCGTAGTTTTGGATGGGCTAGATTTTTAAGAAGTAAAAATTTGATTAGTGATAGCGTAAGTAGGCAAACCATTTAATTTTAAACTTTGCAAGCTTACCCAAAATATCATTCTGAGGAAACCATTTTCCTAAATACAAATTCTTTGGGTACTTTTCTGGAAACACGCCATTCCACTTCCAAAGGAACTTCAGTCTTGGGAAGTTTTCAATAGTCTCAAAGAATCCTTTTCTTATCTCCTCTGGCAAATTGGAGGATACGACTAAACTTCCCAGACTTATGTAAACGAACCCATCAATCGTATCATTTCCACTGTCGCCCTCCAAAAACTTCGAGATATCCTGAGGTAATTCCATCCTAGTGCCGTCTTCCTCCCTACAGTGGAGTCCTCCAACGTTAACAAACATTGGAGGTAATGACCTTGTGTAATCAGTGACCATGTCACCCATAAGTAGTACCAGACTTGTATTGTCTCGATAAGATGTATCCACAAAAGGCATGTCATGATAACCCATATGTTTCCTTATGATCTT